>CBVK0100189499.1:0-13903 GCA_900067695.1 Picea abies | reverse complement strand
CCCCTTGACTCAAGCTTTTCTAACCTTTCCTACAAACCGTGCGATAACAGTTCCTATTAATCATTACAAATGTTTCAAAATTTGTTCATATGTGCGGAAATGCTTATTTGGTGAACACGCCCCATGCAATCTGCTTTGAAGCAATTCGACTTCACTAATGTACTATTCACATGGTTCACCTATACCAAGGTTCATTAAAAAAAAAACACTATGACAAATAGAGGAAGGAAAGACCCCTTTTGTGGAGATACTGTCAATTCACTAGCCAAGGACGATAATAATTTCCACTAGTCTACTTCGTACAAGTGGTTCTTAAACAAGTCATTAGAAGAAAAGCAAAAAGATAGACTCTAGGCTATAGGCCTAGTCAATGTTGGTTATGTTCCCGAGGTCTTTGACTTCAAATAAATCATAACCTGGTGTGCTCAAAGATTCGACTCAAGGACAAGGATGATTAAAGTAACAAAAAAAAAACAAAAATCCAGTGGTTCTTACTGCAAAAATGTTCAATAAAATGTTGTTTGTAATTATGGAAATAAACTATGTAAGGAGTTTTTGAAACATCCAATATTTTGAGTGGACACTCCACCCATAATCAGGGACTGTTGAAGCAATAAATGTTGCGTCTTCCATCTACAAATAAAACTCTTCAACTTGAAAATGTAGATGCCTTCCTAGCTTCTCATGCAAGCGACTCCAATGTGTTGAGAGAATTTCTGCTACCTTTTGCAAATATGTCGACTGAACTTTCAAAAATTGATATAACCTTGCTACAAGTACCATATAGGGATTTTTCATCGTTGTTCACTCGTGTCATTGGTCGCGAGTCGACTTCACACATATCCAGGTCAGCTCTATATGCACTCTACTTTTCGTTTCACAAGGATGCCATGTTTGATTGGGTAGAGGTCATATCAAATGAACTTTGTTTTCAATTAACTAACTACTTTAACACTCAAAGATATTTCATGGCGACATATTTTGCATTCATAATTGTATTTTGCATTCGCAATTGTATTTTGCAATTTATTTGAGATTTCTGGTACTCGGTGTTATGCAAACATAAAACACATTCAATTTTTACATTGTTCAAGATAACTTTGTTAGAGAGTTCAAACACATATTGGTTGGGGCAGAGCCCAAGAGAATAACCAAGGAGTTGAATATTTTATCAAGGGAAAGGGTCTCTGCATTCAAGAGAAAAACCATACTTACATCCACTTATATGGTTTTCAAGAAAACCCCCTTCTACTCCCTATATTTATTTGTGACAGACATTTTGTTGCAGAACTTCATTGCCAATATAAATGTTGGTGTGTTATATCTGACAGAAAGAGAAAAAAACAATTCATTAATTGCTTCTTCGAGTTGGGGATGAAAGTCTTGGGAATATAGCGCATTTGAAACAAGTCTCAGAGACACTTAGTCTGTTAAATCTGAAATAAGTAGAGCCTCTGGGGGGTTTTGATCCAGAGGGCTTGTTTTCCTGACATTTAGCATCGATAAGCTATAGTAACCTTTTTACAAGATTTGATGAAGAAATCCCTGGGAATTAGTCTAAAAAGGAAAAAAAATGCATGTAGCGATGGATTTTTGATAGAAATAAGTTCAAATACCAAAATACAAGGTAAAGCAAGACAAAGGGGTAAACCACTGCAAATGTCCAGACTTCCTCCAATCGCTAGCCATGTAAGAGATCCTCTCCTAAGAAAAGAACATAATAGCACAAGGTAAACCAAGAACATAGTAATGACGGGTATGCTGGAAATGATGGTGGTGACCAACCACCTCATGCAAATCTTGAACATGAACATATAGTATCGTATCAAAAGAGGAAATGAATCCCAAATAGAGAAAATTCACAAGATATAGGAACTCCAATAAATCTTGAAGATATAAAAATTGAGAGTACAAAGCTACTTGACTGGGTAGCCCAGAGAATTGTTGAAAGCCAAGACATTACACAACATCTTACAACAGAGGAACCCATTTTCTTTGATAACCAATCCTTAACAGTGCACAATAATCAATAGAAGAGGCACAAAAAAAGTTACCGATAGAAACGGTCAGTGCGAAACAAAAAAAAAGGTGGTTCATAAATTAAGGTCAGTGGTTGATGTATTAGGAGTGGAATAGTTTGAACTCATGCAACTACATCGCTCCATAGGAGATGCCCTTGTAGATTCAATTTAAGAACTTTTGATGCTTGAATCCATCAGGACCAAAATGACAACCTCACAGGGATACAAATCCCCGTGCATTTTTATAGAGGCGGTTTTCCTCTTTGTTTCAAGATTTTCTTGGAATTCTAGTTTTTTAAAATAATAGAGGAGCTTGAGGAAGTCCGCCGTGATATTCAAAGAAATAGAAAGATTGCAGAAAGGTAAAAAGAAAGAAAATAGTTTTGTTTTTAAAGAGAGTTCCTGAGAGATGACCAGGAACCTCACACTTCATATATTTGAAAAAGATAGACAAAATTTCCTCACATCCATCATAGTTAAACTAAAGATTTCTGATCACATAAAATTAAAGAACATGGTCTGCATGCATAAGAGCACTTTAATAGAGTAAAAACATGGGGAGATCAAATAAATATAATGATATATCAATCTCAAATATTTTATACTCAAAACTCAGAGTTATAAAATACAGTCAAAATTGATCCCGAAATAGTTCTCGTGAGATTTCTGAAAATTATAGAGTTTGTTACAAAGCCTTGAAATTTAGATGTGTTTGTCCTTAGTACTGGGATTGGGGTTCCCATAGACCATAAAGCAAATATAAACAAGATGTAAGCTGTGTAAATAATATGGTGGGCAACGACAGAGTAGCAAGACCCGGAAAGAAGACATGCAGAAGTTATTAGATTTCGATTAAACCTATCTAGTCAAAGAAGCGAAGTAATTGAATGAAAAATTGATAAAGAAAACAAGATATGATCAACATGAACTTACTATGATGGTCTCTCTCATTGTTCACTTGTTTGCTGCTGTCCTTTTATTGTCTTCATTGATGGTTGTAGGAACCATCTCAATTGCTTCTTGACCTTCTTTGGTTAATTTGTCAATCGCCTTTTTAAACCAATCTTCAATGTAGTTTTTCATTGGTGCGACGTTTATTTCATGCTTGATTTTAATGTTGAATAATTCACCTTCCAAGTCTCTTAAGTCATGACAAATACCATGTATTTCCTCCTCAATATCTTGATTTTTCATGGCATAATCAACTAGCCAATTGTCTATTTCTACTTCATTATGTTCGAGTATGCCATAAAATTTTTCAGCTGATAACCCCTTAAATATCTCAACTTGTTCATCAACTTGTTGCTTTCTTAGAAACATTGAATTGAGAATTAAATTAGAGTCTTGTACTTCGTCAGTCCCTCCTGCCAGATCTATCTCCATGATTCTTTTGAACAATTCTTCTCTTTTTAGTATGGCTTCGCTACATGCTTGGACAATGTTACTCAAATTCTTATTCTTTTCATTCCAACAAGCATTTAGTTGTTTTATTTGACTTGGAGAAGGCATATCCTCTTCTCTTATTTTCAATTCTGTCATATTTGAGACTTTAATTCCAAATGAAGAGACATCATCAACGTAGAAACATTCTTCGTTCTTTAAATCGACTTGCAGATACTCATGAAAGGCATGTGCCCTTGAGCCAAAAGAAACAATATATTTTGATACCTCTCATGCTTTTATTATTTAGTGACATTCTCTTTTTAATATTTTTCTCTACATAACTTCAGACTTTTGTGAGTAGACTTAAAGATCCTTTCAACTTAATGGCGGGTGTAGTTGGTTTAACCATTGGCAAAGGACTTACAAGGATTGGAAGAGGCATTAAGGCATTTTCCAATTCTCCGATCCTTTCTTTTAACTTAACATTTTCATCTTCTAATCCATCAATAGAATCGTCAAGAGCATCCTCAGTTTCCCTGTGGATTTTAGAGATTTGGGACAACCACATGTCCTTCAGGTCAACCTCTGAGCTAGATTTTCCATTTTTCTTTTTCTGATCACCTCTTTCTACAATCAATTTTTTGGACTCCTTATAAAAAATAGCACTTTGAAAAGTTAAGGATTCCTCTTCACTAAAGGTCTCATTTGCAACGACTTCCAATAAATAATTTTGTTGAATTATATTTTCTGGCTGTTCCATCGAGGGCAATATTTTCTCAATATCCGCCTCTAGCTCCATGTCATCCAGAGAAAATCTTTGGCTGTCGTTTTCTATAAGGTTGTTCTCTTCCTCTTGTATTAAGTTCTTCCTTTTCTTTCTCACATGTAGCTTATGTGAATTCTCGATTTTCGCAGGGGGAGGATTCTTTTCTCCTCCGCCACTTGAACTACTGTTGAAAATATTTCTAACTGGGTGAGCCGTTGGAGCATTGCTCCAGTATGTGGTATTTTTGGGAGTAACAACTGAAGACTGGGCGCTCCTTTCACTGGGACCCTTTCCTTTTTTCTTATAAAATTCATTAGTACTGAGTATTGTTTCTAGGTCATTGGCTTCTTGTACATGGGTACTTTGGTTGTTACCTTCTTCTTCATTCAAGGTAGTCTTGATGAACGAGTTATTGAATCCCACCGAAAGCATGTGTTCTACAAAGATTTTTTTAGGATCAAAGCCCTTTATATTTTCAGCATACTTTAAGTTCACATTGTTTAAATGGCTTGCAAACTCGTCAATTTTATTTATGTTTCTGAAGATGAAATCTCCAATCTTCCATGACAAGGGGATAAATTGCTTTTTCCTTTTTTCATGGAAAAAATGTCGCTAGAAGTTGTATTGCCTTGTCACTTCTATTATAAATAATTTGTCAGATACATGATACAGAAGAAAAGAAGTATTTTCTTTGGAACAAAATATCCTTATGACATTGTGATTTTCCATTTGTTCTATCATTCCTTTTTTCTCTAAAAATCAGTTAGCCTAGTCAGATATCCTTGGGGTATTTTCACCTAACAACAACCTTTTGAAGACCGAGACAAAATCATTGTAAACTTCGTAAAAATACAAAGGGGTCTTATGTCTCCACCATGCATGATACCAGAATGTAACTGGATCTATTTCACGGTTCACCCTCTTACTTATGGTCAAGTTTGGAAATTGACAACAATACATTCTAAAAAATACCAAATAGGAAGCCATAATGAATTTTTTGTCCCTTTTATAGTGTGATAACGGGGATGAGATTTTGATAGAAATCAATTTCCCCCATTCAAAGATGGCATGCTCTTTCACTGTAAAATACAAAATATACAAAATCATGCGAGAGATAGTAGCAGTGCTTTCTTGACCTGTCAACCTGGTGAATAACCACACAATTTATCGAAAGGGGTTTTTAAAAGAGTCGACCCGGATCCTGGTTATGTCTTTCGAAATAGACACATGTTTCTCCAAATATTCAGGCAGGCGATCAAGGCCATTGTTATGTTTCTTCAAAAAATATCTATAGTCTTCTTCTTTGAAGGTAAGTCTCTGGGAGTTTCAACATCTTGAGAAAAAACTTGCAGTGAAAGGGAAATGGGGGAATGATCTTGGAGTTGTATAATCATATGGCTTGGCACATACTTCTCCACGCACCATGCAACAAGTTCTTTATAGTAAAAAACTTTAGGAATGCACCTTGCGCGAGCGATTCCGGATGCCTAGATTACGTTTTTCTGTGCAGGCGGAGAGGAATAATATGAATATGCTTTGGACCACTGGAAGTTCTAGTCTTCACAACCAAATATATTTAAAGTATCACCACAACTGTTGTCTATATACTGCTTCCATTAGGTTGACGAGAGTATTTTTTCAGCTGGATAATAACTTGAAATAAATCTTTTCGGAGAGATGACAATAATATAATCCTTTGGTAAATGGAAAATTAATGAAATTTAATGAGTAATCTCCTCGATTTTTTCGCCATCAATGATAATCCTTTCGGAGCCTGCACAATCAATTGTTAGAATTAAACAACATTTAATGCATATTGGGAAAAGCACGAGAACGACGGGGATGGATGAGAGCAATTTTGAATATGAAGCTTTTCATGAACCCACCAACCCGGGAACCCGCGGTTATGGATGATAAAAAATAAGTTAAGTGTAAAAAAAAGGTAGTCTGTCGGACTTGCATGCAAGAGAAATAAAATACTTTAGGGGCTCAGGACATGCAACAAATCTGATGATCATAATCTGGGTCACAGAATTTTGGGTGCAAAGCGGAGATTGCAGAACTTGGAGAATGAAGGCCCGAACCCAAGAACTTGCGAAGTTGGAAAAAATGGCTAAGTATAATGTAGCAAGGCGGTCAGTCGAACTTATGACATAGGAAATTAGATGGGAATGAAAGCTCACGAACCAGTTGATTTTTGAAATATGACTAAGTATGATAACTATAAAGGGATAGAAGAAGGGTAAAGGAAAGAGGGAAACAAGGGTAGGTATAGAAGAGGGAAAAAAATGGACAAAAGAAGTTGGGAAAATAGAAAGGGGAAGGGAATTTTAGAAACGTGAAATGATCTCAACAGGAACAAGAATTGAAAACCATTAAATTGAAGACAAGAATAAGTGAACTTGAGGAGGCACCCAGTCTCAGACCATTGTTTGCACAACCATTGACCATACTTTTAGTAGAACAAACTCCTCCAAGTACTCCAACAATATCAAGGCCAATCACGAAGGCCCTACAAATTTTGAATGGAGTCAGACTCTATGTTTTTGATAACATTAATAGAAGACTTGATATAATCAGATAGGTGTGGGAAGTTAGCACCAGTCTACGTGATCTATCACAAAGGAATTTAGGTTTTACTAGAGATTTGCAAAAAGTCTTCCAAAATGATGAAGCCTATTGCAAAAACGAGCTAAACACTTTCATTGCTTAGGTGATTAGTATCAGTGACCATCAAAGAAATCAACAAGGACTTCTCGATAGCAATAGAATAACACAAATAAAGGCAAGTTGGGAACAATGAATAAAAATGTTGCAAGATGCAATTGTTATTTGTGAAAAAATCGATGAAAGAAGAGGCAATGCTATTTTAAAAACATTTAATGCAGTTAAAGAAATGTAGGGTCCACAACTTTTCATAAATTCAACGATGATCACTTTAATAGTGACTTGGTGACAATGAAGACTTCATGGGCTAGTGACTTTGACAACCTCGTGGAGTTTCTTGAAGAAGAACTGAAACAATGGGTTGTTACATTTGTTAATGACAATGAAGAGCACTTGTCAGTCATCAAACAACTGCAAATGGAACACAAAGAAACGGAGGAAGAGATTTCCGCACTTCAAGTTAAGAAAGAAATCACCATCCCACCAATGAAAACCGATATTGATATCTAGGTGAAGAATGCATTGCAACAAATTATTAACCCATAATAACAACCACATACAGGTTCTTCAACAAAATCCGAAAGCAAAAAATGTTATGAAACGAGATATGCAACAACAAAGGACAAATCATACTAACATAATACTTGCTTCTTCATAAGTAGTCTATTGTTTGCATCTGCTTCTACTTTTGTTCTCTTTTGTTGACTTTGTAATTGGTCATAATTGTTTCTTTTATGACGTCTGCACAGTTAAAACTACTTTCTAACTATTTCTCTCTCTTTATCCTAGGTCTTTCTTCTATTTATTGGTCTACATGAGACCCAATCACAATCCATTTGGACAAGTGCCTTTGCTTTTTACAGATATTATTTAAAACAATATTGTATATTTTTTGAACTTTCCGAAGTACTCTTTAGCATAGATGGCTAGTGATTTTTTAGGCTTCCAGTTTAAAACTGAATTTTCAATTCTGCTTTCACTTTTTATGATTTTTCAATGCAACATCATGTTAAGTTTTTTCATGTTAAACATCATGTTAAGCTATGTATATATGTGCCACTTTACTTGTATTCTGGGAAATGCTATTTTGACTTATAAAAAAATTCTACTAAGTTAAAAAAATTCCATTAAGTATAAATAAAGATGCATTATGTAAAAGAAAACTGCATTTCTTTTTGTCCTTTCCAAAGAACTGTTTTTGCAGAGATGGCGATGAATTTTCAACCTTTTTAGTTTTAAATTGAATAGTCAACTTTGTCTTAACTATGTATCATTTTTCAATGAAATATCATGAAATATCTGTTTGCTTCTTTGCATATGTGGATATTCACTTTCATTCTGCAAAATATTATTTTGACCTTTATGCTTTCAATTGTAAGTTTTTTAGCATATTGTGAATACTGAATAGAATACAAGCTTGTCCTTTCTCACACCTTTCTTTATTTGTCAAAGTTTACTTAACAAACCAACTACATTTTTAGGATTCATTTCACTTGTCTACGATAACAATTTATGTTGCCCCATTTAAATCGCATAAGAATTGCAAAAGCATCTGCCGTGCTGCATTGAACATTGTCTTCTAGACCAATACTTTCTTTCACAACGTTGTTTTCCATTTATGTTATTTACAAAACTAGTTTTCCTATTAAGTTGGAACATCCATAATCCCTCTGCTTTTGCACTGTATTTCATCTGTTTAGTTTATATGTACAATGCCTTTTCTTGCGTTTGGTTCAAACACCACTTTTCTTATTAAGATGGAAGTTTCTCAATATTGTTGCCTTTGGATTCTGTTCTGTTCCTTCTGTCATATGCACGCTGTCTTTTCTGAACTTCGAAGAACAAAAAAAAAAGGCATACTAGTAACAATTTCTTGACATGCTATCAACAATTTCGATGGTCTGCACAAGCAACATATATTGCACAGGGAACTCAATCGAATTTTCTTTCCGCATTTCCTAAGCTATGCATAGTTTGCATTGTCTCGTGGACATCCTGG
This sequence comes from Picea abies, assembly GCA_900067695.1. Classification (NCBI taxonomy): domain Eukaryota; kingdom Viridiplantae; phylum Streptophyta; class Pinopsida; order Pinales; family Pinaceae; genus Picea; species Picea abies. The sequence continues at coordinate 5,067 of CBVK0100189499.1, read as the reverse complement.
CTTCCATGAACCTCACATTGCTTCTGGAACATCCTTCACTGGGTGTAGTATTCGTTGCCTCTCTGCATTTGCATATCTACAATATCTTTACAAAGTTTTATGCTTGTTGTTTTTACATAGTTATATGCTAAATGCCATGTCTTGTGTAGAAAACTACAAGCTCTTTGCTTCTTGTGCACCTGCACATCGTATCCTCCACACACTTTACATAGCTTTGAGGGAATCGTGCTATCAACACACTTTACATTTCTTCGGGCACATCGTCAACTCCACATACTACTTTTTACTAAGTTTTATGCTGCATGTTTCTATTTTTGTTTTCTTTTTACATAGTCGCATGTTATATCTCATATTCTGTGTGGAGAACTTTATGTACTATGCTTCTCGCACATACCAACTTCTACACACTTTAAATTCATTTTGACACATCCTGGCCATCGCTCTCCTTTGTATCCACATACCTTTACTTCCACAGAATAGAAAGAGTCAAACTGAACATTTGGTTATGCTCATTTTTTTACATAGTGCAATGCCAGATCTGATATTCTGTGTTGGGAACTTTGAATCCTTTGCTTCTCGCACATGCTAGCTTCTACACACATTTGACTAGATTTTATGTGTGAAGTATCCACAATTCCATCGCTCTCCTTTATATACACACACATTTGCTTCCGCACAATAGAAAGTGTCAAATTGAACATTTGGTTATGCTATTATTTCTTTTTGATCCTCTTGTTTGCAATGTTTTGTGATCATCTTACGGAGAAACGTTATGTTGCTCATGTTGCGATACATGTGTTAAGTGGCAGAGTACCTATTAGCGTCCTACACGAGGATTCAATTTTCGAGGGTGGGATTCTCACACACCCACACATCGTGTCCTCTGCACACTTTTCATAGCTTTGAGTGAATCCTACCATCGACACACTGTTATCGGACTAATCGGTAGGTGAAGACACTAACAGATCTCCCTAGATCCACCTAGATCTAGAACAAAACAGGACAAAACATGACTCTTTCCCTAAGTTGTGATCATTGAATCTGCTAATAGGGAGGAATAAGTGACATACCTTGATATCGCTTCCTTAGGTATCTGTTTCTCCCGCTTCGCTCCGGTGCTCTCGTGAGGTCAAGTCCAATACAACACAAACCAACCAAAGTGAAGATAGCAAAATGTATTCAACGTCAACTTATGCATATGATCAAGGAATTACACAATAAAGTAAGAGTGACTTTATGGGAAAGGGACATGTCGCTGTATTATATTAATTGAAAGTAGAAGATACAACCTAATCATCTTGATGTCGCAAGCTTCCTTTCAGTGACCCTTAGTTCCAACACACACACTTTCTCTGTACTAGTGTGAAGAAGATCCGATTCCTCTTGATAGACCAACTAGAGCCTTCAAGCCTCTGTCTAAGCAGGGTTCTTCACACAATTCTTTCACCAATTCTTCATTCAATCTTGCTTAACCTTTTCCATGATAAACCTTTCAATATATAGGAGAAGGAGAGATGGTTACATGGATGAGGATGATCCCATCAAATCTAAGAAGTCAGTAAAATGACAACCATACAAATGCCAACTCATTTTCTAGAAGATTCCCTTCTAGAACCCTCGAGACCTCTTCTCTTTTCCAAGCTTAAAAATAGGTTCGCACCCTGTGTATGGAGTAAACTATGAGAAGTTCGCACCCTAAATGAAGGTAGCCTGCGAGAATGATGGATTCTCACACCCTAGGCCATAGGCAGCCTGCGAACTCACTTTGAAAATATGTTTTTGGAAGGAGACAAGATCCACTTTTCTCAGGCAAAAAGTCCTTGTTGGGAGCCTGAATACACCATTGTTAATACATTACCAAGATGACCAAAATCATGTGTAACAGAATGCCCCCCAAAGTATGAGGCCGGAATCAGTGACAACCAAAATACTTTGTAAACTACGTGTCTCTGTCGGAAACCAGGAGTTCACCTAATCAGAAACCTGCAAACAACCAAGCATCTGCAGAATATAATACCAGTTATGAGGTAGGCATTCCCATACTTAGACCACAAACAAATGTCATCATAAACGTGGGTCATGGCCACCAATCATACACCGTGGATTCATTCCGTCAAATACACTGCATAGCCACCATGAATACACTGTGGATCTATGCGAGAAGACTCAAATTAGGACGACATAGCCACAAGACATACAAAGTGGATCTATGTGTCGATGCAAATCATACATACTCCATCACAACCTAGATAAAAAAGATGAAACCTAGGGTCTTCAATCCCACCACCTGAAAGTATGAATCTAACCATGTGATTACATGTGCCGAAGTCGAACATGGTAGAAACCACTTGATTACCGGTCGTTGATGAAACCGTTAACAAGTGCGAGGGAAATCACCATTAATGTCAATGACTCCCAGGGTACACTAGTACAATCCAATGAATGTGAATAAATGAGCTGAGGTCGAACATCCAATGGAATCTCCTGATTAGGGGTCAATAATGAAAACCCACTGTCGAAAGTGAGAGAACCTGCCATTGAGGCATGCAAGTTCCAAGGTACCAAATAATTTCTATGTCTTGTTTCCAGATAACGAGTTGGAGTCGACAGGACAAGACTCGTCATAGGAGGGCCTTGATGTATCCCCCATCAATGACACGAAATAAGTAACAGATTTTGAAGGTGAAATAGAGTATGAATATAGGTTGAAACAGACACAAGGAAGGCCGACATGGTACGAATGGACAACTGCAGATGGCTGACTCACTAAAGGTTTTAGATGAACTTCTCTTGAACATATGAACGACATGACTATGGATTTGACAGCACTGACTCAGAGACGACTCAGGATATGACCTTGTGGCAAGTCGAATGAGAGACAAATGGATTTCCCAAACCGGCTTCCAATAATGAATAGAGGGTGTCATGTTCAAGAGCGACACTTACTGCCAATAATATGAATATGAAAACACACCCCTTTCCCAAATTCCCCCCCACCATTTCTGGAAAGTACCTCTTTATTTTTACGCAAGCTTGAGGAGGATAACCTATGCTTGTTGATGTAAGCTCATCCTTTGGACGAGTCCCTTGGAGTATGTTTAACGAACCCTAGGAAGGAGTGGTTTGGTCCCATTACGGGTCTTTCGATGTTTGTTTAACGAGTCCAAAGATAGAAAAATCGAAGGTTTTTCATGATTATCGAGTCTGGAAAAACACTCAAAAGAGAACTCTCTCAGTTCGTTTTTCGTAAAGTAGTCTGATGAGACCGAAAAAGAGATAAATTATCACCCAATAGACGCTTTCTTCAAATACTTTAACGAGCGTGAAAATAGCAAGATCGCTCGACAATCTTTTCATGTTTAGAGAGTCTAAAAGAGCTTAAAGAGAACTCCAGGGGGTTCCTTTTTCGTATAACCTTTATGAGCCCGAAAAAGTAATAAAAGTGTGCTCGATTACGTTCTCATGTATTTTCGAGCATGAGAATGAACAAAGACCAAGCTCGAGGTTTTGTCTAAAAACCATAAAAAACAATTAAGCATGCGATGAAAAAGAGAAAATATCCATACTCCTTCGTGTGGACGTCAAAGTCGTTATATCTACAAAAAGTCGCACTCATAGGGATATTAGGCATTAGGTTTGATGAATAAAACAATATAAAAATCCACAAAAATGGTAAAAAGTAAATATAAGTGGGTAAAAGGGATTTTACGATAGTCATTGTGATTTTGCCAAGAATTTTGCCCAAAACCCCTCTTTTGCCCTTGAATTTTAGTGCTCGATTGCAGAAGGTACAAGCAACCATTTGGCAAACCGTCTCCGTCAGCGAGGTAATCTCCCTGTCTTCTACCTTTCCATGGTTCAATTTTTTGTTTTCATTGGCAAATTTCAAGGTTTTGAGTTTGTTTTAGGGCCAAAACTTGCGCCTAGGCGTTCTTGTAGGCTAGCCATACGGGACCTATGAGAATGCATGATTCTCACAGGTGGCCCCAAAGGCACCTGCGAGAACCTCGCACTGTGCTAAAGGGACACCTGCGAGGGCCTCAAAATGAAAATTCAGTTTGATTATTGCTCAATGAAAAATATGCCAAGGCTTGAAATGAGTTGCTGACTCTCTTCTTATGGTTCCTGTGCAGGCATTTGACCATCACGATGCTGGAGTGGCACGAAAGAGAGCATGAAGAGGATGATTCTATTGCTGGGAATGACCCGAGCACCATTGCCGCTCTCTGAGACTATGGTCTCTTGAGATTCTTTCGGATTCCGGGCATGAGAGCCCAAGTTAGGTTGTTGGAGTACCTCGTTCATATGTGGGACGTGGACCAACAAGTATTCCATGTGGGGGTCCACACATTGTCCTTGGATATCGAGGACGTTTACTTCTTAATAGGACTGTCACGGTGTGGGTACCATGCTAGCTTGACTGGTAGCTGAAGTGGTGGGCTGCCTATGAGTGAGTATTGCCATCAGTACTGTGTTCCAGAGGCGGAAAGAAGAAAAGGAAAGGTGGCCATTTGGCCATTTGGGTACCATCTTGTTCACCATTGCTTTTATGGCGGGGAGAGCTACTCCACACATGGCTCTCCAGAGCTATTTTTAGTATGCCATAGAGTGTACTGAGCCTCAGGTCTTTAACTGGTCAGACGCAGTCCTTCGTAGCATAAAGAGGCAGTTGACAAAATGTAGGAAAGGTGACATGAAGCAATTTGGGTACATATCACTTTTGGTGTCCTTCTTTCTTGAGAGGGTTCCCTAGCTGAGATTACAAGTTGAGTGGGGTTTTTTGGCGCCACAGGATCCGAGGATGTTGAGGTGGTGCAACCTCATGGCCCAACACGTGGCTGGGCCTAACATCAAATATAACGATTCATTCTTTGACTAGTTGCGGCCACAGATGCTGATGGTCAACGATTATGCCTATGCCAGGTTGGATTTTCGAGGGGATCCAGATTTGGCCCTACCTGAGGACGCTCAGTGGGGAGATCTAGGTAAGAAGTACACATTTTGTTCTTTTAAATGTTTTTTGTAATTTTTATCATATGCAAATGTTTTTATGTGAGATCGGAAGAG
>CBVK0100189498.1:0-13903 GCA_900067695.1 Picea abies | reverse complement strand
AGATGATTAGGAACATCCATTTGCAAGTACAAGATACACTAAAGAGGTCACAGAAAAAGTACAAGGCTACTAATGACCAACACAAAATAGAGAGAACATTTAGAGTGGGAGACAGAGTATGGTTACAACTGAATAAGGAAAGGATGCACAGTATTGGTAAGAATATCAAGGCTCTGTGGTATGGTCCTTTTGAGGTATTGGAAAAGGTGGTAGATAATGCTTACATACCCAATCTACCCCCATACATGAGCATTTACTCGGTAGTGAATGTGGGGAATATCAAACTCTATGAGTCTTCCATGTTAGATCAGGAGGAGGAGCATGTCCTACCTTCCATAGAGGACTTAGCACTAGATGCTCAGGCAAAGTTGGAAGAGGAAATAGTTTTGTTGAAGCGGTCCAGAACTACAAGGAAAACTTCCAGGAAAAGTAAAGTGGTACTCTAGGGCGAAGGTAGATGAAAAATTTCCTCACCTCATTCAATAAATATTTTGGGGACCAAAATCCTTCCTAAATTGGGAGGTATGATCCATATTGGATCATTATGTTTTTTTTCATCTATCTCGATCCTTTCAGAGTGGAAAAAATTGGAGGAATCAACTTGCTAGGCCACTTTAGTGGCAGGTCCCAGTTTGGAAAATTGGGGTCCAAAATTTTCTAGGGCCATTTTGAGGCATCAAATGAAATTTTTGGGGGTTAAAAATTTCCTAACCTCCTAGAATAGCTAGGATCCCATGATGTTATTCTACACATCAAGACCTTTCCAATAGTGAAAAAATCACATCAATCAAAGCTCGTATGAAAACATTATGCCTCCCACAATTTGACCTATCTTGCTGACCACCATGGTATGAGAGGATGCCACATCAGCCCCCGTTACTCATGCATATGGGGCTAGCCACGTGTGTAATTTCAAGAATATTCTAGAAGGTCCAAAACCATATCACAATTAAGGGTTGAATAAGTTAAAAACCTACCCCTAGACAACTATCAAGCTATATTAAATATTGGGCCACTAGGAAGAGAAGGGGTTCCATTCTTTTGCATCATATATTGTTCCATAGTTTTTTTTTTTAAGAAACAATTATAGTTTTTATTAAAAAAAGGGTTGTTCCAGAGAAAAAACAACCATGATGTGCAAAATTTCAAAATGGCCATAGGCATAAAGAAAAACTACAATATTACAACTGTCCCAGCTACTCTTAAAGATTCTCATATATATCTAAAAACTACTACAATTTTTCCAAGGATATATTTCTACATAGGAGACTAACAAAAAAAAAAAATTACACTGCATAAATCTAAGCTTAATTGAGTTTAAGATCTGTGTCCACCTCTCCAGGAGTAGCTTCTATAATTTCGTGCCCATTCTAAAGAAGAGGGGGTTGAATAACTTCATAGGACGCAATTGATCATATGATGGAAAAGGCCTTTGTTGGACGAGATATTTGATGGGATGACTCTGTACATGGCAGCGAAGAGATCAGAGCTTGGTTGAATGGCGATTGAATGAATGTAGACCCAAAGCTAATTCCTCATTTTTTTAAGCCTCATGTTCTTGCAACTAGCAGACTAGTTGAGCATTTGAATTTCTCAAAGTCTCCATTTATGTTTGTTGTTATTGTAATTGCTCCTGCATCCTTTCTATTTTACAATCGGTGCAATTGCAAGGAACATTGCTCTGCCGCCACATGATTAGGACAAATAATCTGTAGAGTGGGCGATTCCAGATCCCGGAGATCCAAGACAGACCTGCGAATTTGATGTTAAGTCTATGTTGTCGATTCGTCCATAGTCCATATACTACCAAATCACTTCCCGGAGTTAAATCCTCAACCAAGCTTGATGTTGAATCCCAATAGAGTAAGAATGGTGCCATATAGTGAAATGATGAGGTGATGAGAATATTCAATGTTGAGGCCAGCAAATGCATTGCAATTCCCATATAGACAGTGACTCTTGCAAAGATGAGGGGGATGAATTTTTGTAGAATAACCTTATCTAAGTGGAAGTTCCCACATTGATCCATCAATTTGCATGAGGTTGGTTTAAAAAACAACAGATTGAGAGGATATTGCATGTGTGATGTGAGGGTGTTGCCTCGTGTCTCTGGTATAGGAGGTATTCTTAGTGCATCGTGAATCTGAGTGATGATAGAAAATACTGAGCTTAAGGGAGGTGGGGTTGCATCACCACCCTCCACTTTCAATTCTCCATTAATTTCCTTAGACCAACAATTTTCCCTGAGGGAGTTGAATTTTTTGCAAAGAAGCATAAATAGCTTAAGGTAAACAATTTTGAGAATATTCCTCATTGATTCTAAGGGCGCTTTGTTCAAATTTATTTGTTTACTTGGCCAATGAGTTTGTGTGCCCATTCTGGGTTCTATATATGTGATGATAGCTAATAGATTGAAATTCTTTCTCCATCGTATTGATTTTGTGATAGATCTGCATAAGGTTGGGATGAGCCTTTTTAATTATTTTTCGAATCCCTTTGAAAATTAAATCAAAATCACCAATGAAAACTATTCTAGTTGAGTTATCTGCTAGAATGAGGTACAATCCCATATATATTTCAAGGGCCTCTGCTTGGTTATTTGCAACGAGACCTAGCCCCCATGAAAAATTAATATTTTTATTTCCTTTAGAGTCAAAGACGAATCCCATCGCGCATGTCACCCCTGTATCTTGTTCCATAGTTGAGTAAAACATCTGAGAAGGGTATTTTTTGAGGATAATAGAGGAGGAGATATCTGTAGCATCCATATAGGCCACGGGTCAAAGGAAACTCCACAGAGAGTACCTCTTTCTGTGCACTTGCATCATAATTCTATACCATAGAAAAGAGAGCAAAGTAGCATCACCTTCTAGCTCGGTTTTCTCCCGTATTAGATTCCATAGGTCATATCTTGTGTTTATTTGTGGATGGTGTGATTGTATTTTACTTTTCTCTATCTTTCGCATTTTATCTATTTCATGCATAAGAAGAAAAATAGTAACTAAGTATTTTGGAGATCTAAAGGAAAAATAACCTTAATAATAAAAACTTCAATATTTTATTAGATTTATTGTGACGATCCAGTGGAATATCCATGAAAATTTACCAATCAATATTTATTTTAAATTTAAGTGCAAAGTATTAAAAGACTCTGGGTTCTACGCCTCTAAAGGGAAATACATTGTTTCTTCCATTTTCTCTTGATTTTTCTCCTCCCATGGGACTGTTTCTACATGCAAGTGTTAACTTTATGTTATTTGTTATAATTTAGTAATTACTTGATAGAAAAGATAGTTAATTTACTCATCATTATTACTCAAATAAACATATTATCTAAAATAATTTAGAAAAAAGTAAATTTTCATTTTTATCACATACTACAATCTAAAAAATTAACTCTTAATTAATAAAAAACAATTTTATCAAATATTGTTAACCCTAACAACTTTATTATTGTTAACATAATTTTTAACTAACAAATATTATTACACGTTCCTCGTGAATTTTCTTCTCCCATGTGACCACTTAGGATGCATGTTCTAACTTCACTCATAGGAAATTAAACTAATACAACAAATATTAGTAGAGCTAATTTCATTGTCATTTCTTAATATTTTTTATTTAATTTATTGAAATCAAAACATCTTATATTATTACAAATATGATTTATTGTACCAAGTATAACCATAGTATATGTATGGAATTGGTATCTAATATTTGAAGAAATTAGAGCAGAGCATTCTGCACGACATACTTGAATTCTTCCCACCATTGAAAGCCCAAAAATAGTGCAACGGAAGGGAGAGCCATCACTATTCTAGAAAACACAAAAACAAAAATATGTCAACAACCTGGCATGGTTTCGAGTCTCGAACTGTCGAAGAATATTAATGGATCAACAAGCATGAAGAGGATCTCCACGGAATCCGTTGTTATCAGAGTATGAAGATATTGGAAACTTTTGACGCAACACCCCAACTGGAATCCTTCCTGACAAGGAATTATGTGACAGGTTCAGTTGCAACAGAGATGTGAGATTCATAAACTCATTGGGTATGAATACTCTTCTCAAGTGATTTTCATTTAGCTTCAAAGTCGTCAATTGTACCAAACTCCAGAACTTATTGGGTATGGATCCAGAAAATGTATTAGATCCAGACAATTTGGGTACAACTAAAAACCCAAAAAATGTTAATCTTGGAACTCGTTGTTCTCCAACAGAAATGGAATACTGCATCCACTTATTCAGGAAATATATGGATGTGTTTGCTTGGTCCTATAGTGACTTAAAGTCCCATTACACCTATATTATACAACATGCCATACCCTTGAAGGAAAGTGTCAAACCATTCTAGCAAAAGATGAGGAAAGTGCATCCAATACTGGAACCATTGATCCAGAAAGAATTGAAGAAGCTTCTAGATGCTAGGTTCATTTTTAAAGTCAAACATTATGAATGGGTAGAAAATTTGGTTCGTGATAGATAAAAATTAAGAGAAATCAAATTTTGTGTAGACTTGATAGGGATTAGCATATGTGCTTAGTGTATCACATTATTATTATTATTGTAGGAAAGTATTATTGTGGTTTAGTGTGATATAGCCTTTTAGTTTCCTATTTTCATGGCATAGTTAAGATTATAATAATGTGTAGAGATTAACATATGTACTTACTGTGTCACAATATTATTGTAGGAAAGTATTGTAGTTCCTTGGGTTGTGCTTGCACCCATGGCCTCTGTTCAACATGGCATCTCTTATTGATCTATTATTGTGGTGTTCCCTCCAACTAGTTCTCTCTCTCAACCCTTGACGGTGGACATGGGTACCATTTTCTCACAACCATCAAGGAGAAGAGGCCATGCAACTCCCATGGGAATCTCCACATACCCAACAAGATTCAATTTACAAAATTGGCCAAGAATAGATCGATAATAAAATCCCTCAAAGGGAAATATACTTCACACTAATCATCTCCAAGGTGTTGCCTCTTCTCACCCAAGTAGATATCCTACTGTTCTTGGTTAAATTATGATTGGATATGATGCCTCCTCATTTATGAGTTGGTTGCAACATAAAAAGTGTTCCTCAAAATGCTTCCTAATCTCTGAGCATGTGGAAAAATGATGAAACTCAAATGGTTGATCAATTGCTTAGTACCTAGGGCATACATGGCATGCTTCAATCATGCAACTACTTGGCATGTGGAACAAGCGTTAATAAAACATAGGTGAGGATGATCTCCAAAGTGAAGCAGTAAGGTGGAAAGTGGGAATATGAAACATATCACATAGATAATTGTAGAGAACATGTGGAAGTGCCCATTTGTAGCAATGGAATTGATGGTCGACGGTGCATCGATGATTTCCTAACAGGTTTGGATGGATGCAGTCAACACACAAGTCTAATCAATACATATGGTTCATAAGAGGGAAATTCCTTATGTTGTAATTAAGAAGAGAACAATCTCTTCAAATCTTGAGTTCTAGCTACAACACCAACATGAAATGTTATATATAGAAGCCAATGATATAGTAAGCATCACAATGTCATAACATGTCAAACTGTGATGAACTCATGTTCAAAATGTGTTGTTCAAGTACACATGTAGATTAATTATAACAATTTAATATCATTCCAATCAATCATAAATAATAGGGCTAGTAATGTGCCAATGTCATTTTACAAGTTCTTCAAGTTATAATATAATTAAATGCGGAATAAACTATAATTAAGTGCTTTATTTATGAAAACCTCTTCTTCTTGATTTTCTTGTTAATTTCCTAAATGTTAGGAAAAATAATTCCACACTAAACCTGTTAGAAGAAAAGAAGACACATTTAAACAAGGAAGTAAATGACAAAGCAATCACACAGTACATAGAGATTTTACCCTGGAAACCTAAACAGGAAAACCAACATTCCTTAAGCATCTTTCTCTATTGTTGTCTTATTCATTCAGAATAAAAGGTTACATGACTAAACTTGGTCTACACCTAAGACACGGTCTCCATCATATGCTCTTTCTTCCACAAGAACAACCCTATAGCCAATTCACCTTACATCTACGTGACCAACAACCTCTAACAAATTGATCAACACTATATGATTACAACACGTCTTATTTATAGGATTTACATTAAACAAAACCCTAAATAATTGCACCAAAAAAAGGTTATAGATCCACGTAGATCAATGGCTACAAATCTCGTGAATCTTGGGATTCTATTACAGTTGAAAACCAATTGGATTACCAATCAACCTCCATTTTTTCTTCAGTCGGTTTCCACATGACCTCCTAACAACTTCTTGTCAGCTAACCTCTCGACTTGTTGTCGATCACTTCGACTTCGACTTTTCATGGTCGATCACTTCGAACTTTGACTTTCACTACAAAGAATATAACAACCAAACATTCTCCCACTTGTTGTATTCTTTGTTGAAACATGGGAGCTTCCTGAACTTTTGTTCACGAATCACAGACCCAAGGAAATAATGCCCATTGCCTCTCTAAACCAAGAGAACTTCATAGAACTCACAAACTTGATCAAAGAGTTTGTTATTTTTCCAATGTTTCTACTTTCTCCAACAACACCTTGTTACTTTTCACCATGTCTCTCATGAAATGGTATTGCACATAAATATGCTTCATCTTGGAATGATAAGAGGATTTATCTGCCATAAATATTATGCTTTGACTATCACAATTTATTTTCATCGCTCTCTGCTCAAACCCGATCCCTGAACAAAAATGTTGCATCGATACTACTTATTTTCTTCCATGAGTGGCTGCCATGTATTTAACTTTTGTTATTGACAAGGATACAATTTCCAATTGATTACTCAATCAGGTGATTGCTCCACCGAACATCTTGAACACATATCCATTGGCCGAACTTTGTTTATCGAGATCTTCAACCCTGCCAACTTCGACAAAGCCATGTACATGTACTTCACTGTCATCTCCAGGTTTACCTTGGTAGCATATAACATAATCTTTTGTACCACACAAATACATGAACACTTTCTTGACAGTTGTTCAATGCTCATTTCCAGGTGTCGACATGTATCTGCTCAATACTCCCACTGCATGGGAAATGTCTAGTCGAGTGCATAACATCACATACATTATACTACCAACATCACTTTCATATGGAACACATGCCATGTCCTCTATTTCTTCATGTGTCTTTGGAAAATTTTCATTGGTTGACTTTTCTTCCACAAGAATTAGCCTGTTTATAGGTTTGCAATCCTGCATGTTGAAACACTTCAAGATTGTTTCAATATATTTCCTCTGGTTCAATCAAATATTTCTAACTTCCTGATCTCTCTTGATCTCCATGCCCAAGATGAAGTTCGTTGCACCAATATTCTTCATGTCAAACTTGGAGTATAGTTGCTTCTTCACCTCCTTTATTGTGTCCATGTTGTTTTTTATCAACAACATGTCGTCAACATACAATGCTACACATACATGAAACTCCCACCTTCTTCCTTGGAATATACAAAATGAGCATCCTTGCTTCTCACAAATATCAAAATAAGGATGTATGTGTTGAACTGTTGATACCGCATCCTTGGTGATTTCTTTATACCATAAAGGGATCTTTTCAATTTGTACACTAGCTCTTTCTTACCCTTTACTGCAAATCCTTCAAGATGTTTCATGTAGATTTCTTCTTTCAAGTCCCCATGTAGGAACATTGTATTTACATCCATTTTCTCTATTTCAAGATCAAATGTTGTAGCCAGAGACATTAATAATCTAACAGAAGTTAATTTTTCAATAGGGGAAAAAATATCACCAAATTAGACTCCTTCGACTTGGGAATATCCTTTCACTACCAATCGAGCTTTGAATTTCTGGACTTGTCTTGTTGTGTTCATCTTTTTCTTGAACACCCACTTTCTACCAAAGGGATTCCTTCCATTAGGTAATTCAACAAAATCCCACATATCATTCTTGTGCAAGGATTCCATCTCTTCGACCATGGAATCCTTCCAAATTAGTCTACCCTCTGCTAGGTCGATTGCCTCCCTAACTATCTTGAGCTCCTCGTTAGTGGAAGTTAACACACATGCAGAACGAAAATTGGGTGGAATATACCTTTTGAATGGTTTCTTTACTTATTTAGACCTTCTTTCAACCTGGGCCGGTTGTTCCACCTCTTCATCTGATTCAATCGAATGATCTAAATCATCTTCTTCGTTCCTAAGTTGAAAACTCACCTTCTTTGGACCTTTCTATGTTTGAACCACTTCAGACTTGGTCTTACCTCCGACTTCTCTAAAGACCAAATCTCGATTGTACATTGTTATCCTTGATGAAAGATCCTAAAGCTTATCTCATTCCATTCCTTCTTTATATCCAATGAACATACACTTTATTGCCTTCTTTCCTAGCTTGTTCCTCTTTTCCTTGGGAACATGCACAAATGCATCACAACCAAATACTTTGATATGTGAAAATGAAAGATTATTATCAAACCATACCTCATGTGGACTCATGTAGAATAATGCCAACAAAGGAGATAAATTCACCAGATATTTTGCAGTGTCAACTGTTCTACCCATAATTCCTGTGCAAGCCCAGAAAAACTCAGCATGCTCCTCTTCTTGTCCATCAATGTTATGTTCATTCTTTCGACAACTCCATTTTTTCGTGGGGCATATGGTGTGGTATTTTGACATGTTATTCCACACTGCTTGTAAAACCACTCAAAATCCTTTTCACAAAATTTACCACCATTTTCAGTGCTCGACACTTTGATCTTCTTATTTGTTTGGTTTTCCACAAGAGATTTAAACTCTTTAAATTTCTTTAAAACCTATGATTTCTTCCTCAGGAAATATATGCATGTCTTCTTGGAAAAATCATTTATGAAGGAGACATAATACAAGGATCCACCAAGTGAAGGGACTATTACAGGCCCAAACACATCACTATGAACCAATTCTAGAATCTCCTTTTCCCTAACTCGATTTTTTTTCCATATATGTAATGTTCACAAAAATCAACTTCTAAATTACATTTAGGAAGAACTTTGACTATACCTTTATTATGCATAGCCTAAAGTCCTTTTTTTCCAATGTGTCCCATCCTTTCGTGCCATAACACGGTTGAGTCGACTTGACGAAAGCTTGTTGAGTTAGTTTGAATTGATTCATCCTGAGGTAAGTCGAGTCGACTTCAAGAAAAACAATGTTGTTGCATCCAGTTGACTCGACATTCCATAACAACTTGTATAGGGTTCCAATCCGAACTCCTTTCAATAACACCATCTCTCCCTTGACCATTTTTCACATATCCTTATGAAATAGAATGTGCACTCCTACATCACTCATCTTGCTGACAGATATCAAGTTTCTTTCTAGACATGGAATATGTAGGACACCTGGAAGGGTTCTACTCCTCCCATCCTGTAGTATCAGTCAAACTCTTACCTATCTAAGAATTATGGTGGTCGCGTCATCCCCCAAGAACACATATCCTCCTTCATATCGCTCATATTCGCAGAACCATTCTATGTGATGTGTCATATGATAGGACGCTCCTAAGTCGATCAACCAAACATTTTGATCCAACTGTATGTTGGTCGACGCCAAATACACATCGACTCCTTTATCTAGAGTAGTCTTTTTCTCAGTCGATTGGTTCTCATTGGATCATGTACTGACTTCTATTTCTTTCGACTTGTATTCCCTTTTTTAATGCTCAACTTTACCGCATTTCTAACATCTTCTTGTTGAATGAACCATGGATTTAGATCTATCCTCCAACATAGACTTTCTACCAAAGAATTTTCCTTTATCTTTATCAATTGACCAACCTCTCACCATTAAGGCATCTTTCGTTAAACCTTCCATGTTATTCCATCTCATTCCTTATGATAATAGAGATGCAACCACATCTTCTAGTGCTAATGTGGTCAAATTACTCCCTATAGCCACGACTAAGTTATCCCAAGAGTCTGGAAAAGAACATAATGGGCTAATACATTTCTATTCCTTAGTGATTTTGATATCTACAAATGATAATTGGATTATTATAGTGTTGAATACATTCAAATGCTCAGTTATTGAACTATCATCACTCATCATTAGAAGATATAGTTTCTTTCTTATTTACTAGGGACATTGACTGGTACAAGCTTCCCAATTTGTCCCACAGTTTCTTGGCTGAGTCTTCATCTGAGACATTCATCAACACTGAATCTGCAAGACATAGTCGAATTGTACTCCTTTCCCTTCTTTCGAGTTTCTCCCTTTCTTCCCTCGACATACCTGACAGAATAGTACATGGATAGATTGTTTCCCATTGTTCTTGATCTACAAGGAGATATTGAATGTTAAGCTTCCAAAACTCAAAATTTCAACCATTGAATTTTTCAATTTCTATCCTAAAACTACTTTCCATTCTTGCAACTTTAAATATCTTTGACTTACAATTCTCACTAGACCTAGGATTTAGCTCATATTCAAGATCTACGAACCTTAGCTCTGATACCACATGTTAGGAAAAAGACTTCTACACTAAACCCATTAGAAGGGAAGAAGACATATTTAAACAAAGAAGCAAATGATAGAGTAATCACACAGTACATTGAGATTTTACCCTGGAAACCCAAATGAGAAAACCAACATTCCTTGAGCATTTTGTGCTCTTGTTGTCTTATTCATTCAAAATAAAAGGTTACATGACTAACCTTGGTCTACACCTAAGACACAATTTCCATCATACCCTCTTGCTTACACAAGAACAACCCTACAATGAATTCAACTTACATATATACAACCAACAACCTCTAACAGATTGATCAACATAATATGATTACAACATGTCTTATTTATAGGCTTTACAATAGACAAAACCCTAAAGAATGACATCCAAAAACAGTTACAAATCCACGTAGATCATTTGCTACAAATCTCGTGAATCTTGGGATTTTGTTACATTCGACTACTAGTTTGATTACAAGTCGACTACCAGTCGACCTCCATTTAGTCTTTAGTCGGTGGCCTCACGACCTCTTGATTTGTTGTCAATCACTTCGACTTCGACTTTTCCTGGTTGATCACTTTAACCTTCAACTTTCATTGCAAAAAATATAACAACCCAATACTGAAAAGTATTTTTTTGACACATTTATCTTTAAACTGTTAAGTAACATGCTTGACTATAAACAACGTAAAGTTGCAAACATTTGTGTTTTAGCAGAGCAAGTTAAACTACTTTTCTTATACCTATATTCATCAAAACTACTTTTTTATATACATATATTCATCAAAAAGGCACTTCTCTTACATCCACTATTCCAATATCAAAGTTTGTTTGAATGTATGTAGTAATAACCAATATAGTAATACTACATACAAATACAGTTTTAAGAATATCAAAGCTTGAACGTACGTAGTAATAACCAATACATTAATACTACATACAAATATAGTTTTACGTACCAATGTCTTTATATAAATTTTAAACACCAATGTGTAAAAATTTGAAAATAAAACTACTTATCAAATAATACATTAATACTACATACAAATATATATAGTTTTACGTATCAATGTCTTTATATAAATTTTAAATATTTTAAATTTAAATACCAATGTGTAAAAATTTGAAAATAAAACTACTTATCAAATTTGATAGGTTGACGACTTCATTACTTATTGAAACATTAAAAAAAAGGAAAGTATAATGATATTTTTTTTTCAATTTCGGTTTTCCAAGTAAAAAATAGATTTGAATTTGATCAGATTTTTAGGAGTAGTCTAAATTTTACATGAATCAAAGTTTCATATATTTTAGAATTTTACTTTAAAGGTTTTGCTCCATTTTAAATCAACCCGGATATTTAGAAAATCAATCAGATTTCTGGATTAACTAAAAATTTAAAAGTAAACTACCAAAAGACCTGTTTGAAAGATAACTCAAAAAAAATTACTCCAAGTTAACCCACTCCTAAAATCAAATGCCATACCTAATAATAACCATGAAAGTGACCCTAGATCAACATAAAACCAACCCTGTAATAAAAACACAACATGATTTGTTATTTCTCAACTTTAGGAATCTTATTAGTTAAGATCATCTTATGGGATTCCAAATAGTGGAATTTAAAAAATAATTCAAAAGCTAAGATAGCGGTTTCAATCCTCCAACCGAATAAAATGTAAAATACATTTTCATTCCACCGTCTCCATAGTTGACATTAATAACAAATATTTCTAAACAAAACCATTGCGAACTGATTTGTTTATTCAAATTGAGATGATATCATACAAAATAGTTCTCAATCAAATCCCAATATATGGATCCTTCAATTTTGAATGAAACCTAACTCTGAAATTTTGAAATTTCAAAAGGAAAAACAAAGAAAATTTTAAGGACGTGGGTTGTTTTTACATGAAAGTGTCAACTTTACATTTATTTGATTTGAATTAATAGATATATGTAAATGGTAAAATTTGTTATAATATAATAAAATAAATTATTTTATTATTTATTAATGTTGATAGACTCATCATTATTATTTAAATAAGTATATTATCTAAAATAATTTATAAGAAGATAAGCTTTCACTTTTATCAAATACTATATTTAAAAAATTAACTCTTAACTAATAAAATCACATTTTTTATCAAATACTATTAACACTAACAATTTTATTATTATTAACAAAAAAAAGCATTTAATTCTCACATATATATATATATTAAACAGAAACAGTAGGGTGTAAGCACCTCTGCTCTTTCGGATGGAGCTTAACTGTTTATGAAGATTTAAGGTAACTATATCGAGTAGTCCATATGTGGTACAGTTTTGATGGAGCTTAATTGTCTATGAAGATCTAAGGTAATTATATCTAGTACTCCATATGTGCTAATAGTTCTGCCATGTAAAAATGACGATATATGTATTCAAAATCAACAAAAATTTACATTTCATATAAGACCTGGTTAATGATTTTGAGGTTTCTTGGGATCTTCTTGATGTTCCGCCGAACGAGCTTTTGGATTCGCCTCCGCTGGGTTCTCCGCTGCATAGTGGCGGTCTGGATTCTCCTCTGCATAGTGGCGGTCTGTGTATCCAGGATCTGAGGCAACCATGTGATGGTCATTACTGGCTATAAAGTGAAAAGAAGAGGGGAGTTGAGAATCACCAGTGCTAGTAGAGTTCGCTGGTTGCTGTGGATTTTCCAATTGCTGGGTGACAACCCTGAGTTGTCTTGTGTTTCTATTAACTCCCCTTAAGACTATCGTCAGTTCCTTAGTGTGGCAGATTTCCTGTTGCTACAGTTGTGTCTGAAGGCCAACAAAATCCTCACGAATCTCCTTATTTTCACGCTAAAGTTCTCGATGACGAGCATTTGAACGCTCCTCCACCCTCCTAAAGTCTGTTTGGAGTGCTCGAAATTGCTCTCGAAGCTCCTCTGATATGCAATTCGGGCAAGAGCATGGAGCTCTTGACCTCTGCCACATGTTGGTGGAAAGATTCGAGAGAAGAGAAGGCAAGCAGGCGCTGAGCAAGCAGATTGAGCAGAGGTTGAAGGAGATAAGGGCGCGGACGAAATGGATAGAGGAGAAAAACCAACCTGAATGAAGGACGAGTCATCTGATGAACCAAATGAAGGAGCTAAGAAATGACCGCAGCAACCATGTGTGTTTAAACAACAATCCTTTGAGGGCGAAGGGAGCCATAGTCGCCCACGAGCAGAAGTGACTTCTCACAAGATGAGAGAACAAAGGTGACACCATAGGCTTGTGGCTGGTCGTCGGGGAAGGCAGGTGAAGGTCCATAATAATAAGGGTGAGTGAATGCAGTTTAAGAAAGGACACGAGGAGGAGGATAGAAGGCATGTGGGCTGAGGAGGGGGGCCATGTGCCAAGGAGAGG
>CBVK0100189497.1:0-13904 GCA_900067695.1 Picea abies | reverse complement strand
GTTAGAAGTCATTGACCTTGATTTCTCTCATAACCCACCATCCTCTGATTCATCAAAAGGTCATGAATATTTGTAAATATAAATCATCCTTATTGAAGTGCAAATGCACCCCTAATTGTACAAACATGTTAAAAATATTTTAATAATGAATTTACAACTTAAATATTAAATTATGGAGGATTATCCAACTTTGGGCGTGCACTTTCATATATCCAACTTTAACAAATTGACCCTTCGGTTTTACAAGGGAATTTTTAGCCTTTATGCACATCGACTAGTTTTTTGTCTATAATTTCCAATATATAGCTATGTCAAGGTGTAAATTCACAAATTACAACTTCTTCAAGTTGAATGACTCATTTTGGGTCAAATTTGAGACAAGGGTGTGCACTTTAATCTAAAGCAGTTTTGACTTCAAATTTACATGAAATCTGAAATCTAGGTGCCTGAAATCAACCTCTTATGTTATAAAATTTCTCTTTAGATGACATAGGTAAATATAAAATATAGATATATGTACAACTTATAAAAAAAAATTAGGTGCTACAGGGAAGCTTGGGCATGCATTTTAATTTCGTCACTTAGTACATTTTTTACCTTCCAATTTACAAGGAAAACTTTGCCTCTTTTGATGATCAACCGTTTTTTTAATTTCAATTGAAAAACTAACAATGTGATCAAGTATAATATGATAAAGCACAACCCCAATAACTTGCACAACTCAAATATACAGTAAAATAAAAACTTGACTTGCTTTTTACAAACAAGTTGTGCATTTCTAGGGTTTTACTAGGCATTTGTTGCTTATATTTACACAACATAGTCTTTTATGACTGCAAAAGAAAAACTAAGTATGCAGGCTTATGTAAAATGGCTTGGAAACTCATTTATAGTTTGAACCACTCAAATTGAATGAGTTTTCAGACATGAGGGTGCATTTTAGTGTAGCTTAGCATGCAATTTGCACCAAGGCAAATTTTTCCCTCTTTGTCCTACAGAACAAATTTTGGTATTTTTCCATAGCAAAGGGTTTTAAGTTTCCAATTGCACAAACAAAGGTATAGATAGGTGTATAAATTTTCTAAATATAACCACGTACCTTCCTCTATCATCAATGAATTTAAACTTCCAACCCCCAACCAAACCGTTTAGATAGCTAACTATTTTATCGCCATTTGACATTATCTCTTATAAGAAGAGGATGTGAGGTTTATTCAAATCAATAACCATTTTCAAGGTTTATTTTTTGAAGGGGATGATTGATCCCCGAGAATTAAAGGTTAGATATATCCTAAGGAACCCTTAATATGGGAATTTTCCACTCTAACAAACCCTTCCATTGTCAACTATTTACCAAACATAACCTCATTCATAGATCTGTTTTTGAGCGAAATAAATGGACTTATTGTCTCTTCTAGCGCACTAGTTCCCCTTCCATAGTTTAGAACTAACCCCTCTTCAATTTCCACCTCTTAGCCATACCTTTCGATTTTCATGTAGGTAGATTCATACATTATTATAAATATGCATTAAAGATCTCTTAAAGATTGTAGAAAAACACTAAATATCACAAAAAATCACATATAAGAAAAGTGTGAGTCAAAACAGTATTGATCTTCCATAAAATCATCATAACAGTAGGATATTTACATGATAGATATCATACAGTTACAGTCTCCCTTACAAAATTGGTCGGCAAAGTGAAATACAGATCCCACACGTTTGTTCTCTCTGAATATTCCTCCTACTGTCTCTTATCTGACAAGCCTCTCCTTTCCTATTAGTCTACTTACAACCTCTATATCACCGGATTCCGACAAAAACTGCCAAAATGTAGAAAATTTTGAGAACGCCTATACATTTCTATGATCTGTGTGGGGACAACCTTGATCCATACGACTATTATATAATTCAATCATAATTAGCTTTACATGTATTTACAGGTCCTCGAGTGAATTGTTATAGCTCATGGTTTTAGAAACATGCCTTTGTGATCTGTGTTTGACAATAGGGCGCCACATTGTCCTTGCAATATGATCCAGGAGGATTCAAAATGCTAAAAAATTGATAGTTTCAAATGCTTATGAAAATGACTTCATTGTGTAGAGCTCGACGAGATATTTCCAACGCAATTTGAACAGCCTCAAACGAATGTTGTATGAGGAAATTATGACCTTTTAAAGTTAGACAAAAACATGGCAAAATGGTGAAAGGATAGGTTGCCGCGTGGCATTATAGATGGTACAGTAAGATGAAATGGAAGCATCACAGATGGACACATGGCATGCTTACACATGGACTGTACGAACAATGTATGGATGACACATGACATCACTGAAAGGATGACACGTGGCAGTACAAAAGGGTGATGTGGCAGTACGGTGGGTTGACAAGTGGCAGTATGGATGACACATGGAAAGTATGGTGCTAACATGGTAGGTACGACGGTAACGTGGCATGCTGACAAGACATGCGACTATGCAAGCTACGTGGTAGGTGATTGGATCGGTGACTGGCAATTGACAGGTGTACAGTTGGCAATGATGTGGACCAATCAGAGAGTGCCATGTGGCACTCTTCGATTGGCCCAGTTGGTCCAAAGGGCATACAAGTTGTTGGAGTCGAAGGGAATCAAACCTCTGACCTCTATGGAAACAACCAGATGACTTAACTGGTGCATCAAAGTAACCACTTGTTACGGTTAGCCCAAAATATTCTAAATAAAGAATAGTTGTTGTAACTATAAGCTTAAAATAGAGGTCCGCGGGTTTAAACCCGTGACCTCCACTTGAAGATCGTGAAAACTTATCATAACGATCCGACCATTGCACCAGCGGGCGTGTTTGTTAAGCCCATTGATGGAATATTAATTTAAGTCTTAATTAAATTACCATCCGAGCATATAGGGAGTCGAGTGGGGTTCGACTCCTGTATAAACCAAGCGTGCAATCTTTTACACTACACATAGTTAATTCATGTCAAGAACTCGGAGCGAGTTCATTTTGACATGGATTTTCATGCCAAGAAATGGTTTGCATCGATTTTTGTGCCAAGATTCTATGCTCATGAGGTTTTTTTGTCTTTGAGACTCTTTAAGAGAAGTATATAGTGTTTATAGTCAAAAGTTTTGGTTTTCCGAGGTGGTGCCTATTTTGACAGTTACACTTGTGTTTGAGCAGCAAATCAGAAGGTCATAAGTGGGAGTTGTATTTAAGCATTATTGAGCATCAATAAAGTGTTCTCTCGATTTGAAGTGGACCCGAAGACGTAGCCTAAGATGGGTGAACTCTGATATCAACTTGTGTAAAGTTCCTTGATCTTTGTTGTTAATATTTCTCTCCATTCTAGCATTTTTATTCTCGCAAATTATTTATCAGTTAATGAATTTTATGGATAAGTAAGCATATTCACATGTTATTTTTCAAATAGTCAAGACGATCATAATTTTTGAATCAGGTTGGATGTTAATGTTGTTGATTAGTTGATTTGACATCTAAGGATTTTTGAATTACAGTAACAGTCGAAATACCAACGATGATTGGACTCTGTTGAAAGGCCAACGAACGTCGGGGCACTAAGAAAAAAAATAACGAAATTTTGATAATTACTTAGTAATGTCCGACGATATGATCAATTTTATCTATACCGTTGGACTTCAACACCATATGTAGTAGTGATACAATGGATGTGGGAAAACTAAAATGAACCCAAACATTTTGGAAGAACAAATGTGCAATCCCTTTTCTTGTCCCCTATTTCTTACAAGGAACTAAAACACACATTTTGCTAAATCTATCCACAATAACATATAGATAATCATGACCTTTCCTGTACATAGGAAAACCCCCTACAAAATCCATGGACACACTTTCCCATGGACGAGAAGGTACAGGAAGTGGCATATACAAACCCGATTTTCTATTACTTGGTTTGCTAGTGGCACACATCTGACACCATTTTACATATTTGGACACAGTTTCATACATCTTAGGCCAATCACAATAGCGTTGCAATTGAGTTATTGTTTTTCCTATACCAAAATGACTAGAAACAAGAGAAGTATGTGCCTCTTTGATTACATGCACGCTTTCATCTCGTGGAACATACAATTTACCAAGATGATATAATAATTTGTCATGTACACGATAATCTATTTTTTCCACTTTAGTAACATGGGTTAGTGTTTCATAAACATCCTTAAAAACTTCATCTTTGGCATATTGTTCAATTTAACTTTCATGAGCTAATGAACTATGCTTTAAAACAATGGATGTGTTAACAAAAGGTTGGGATAACATATCAACAATTTTGTTTTGTATACCTTTCTTATACCTGATGACCAAATGGAATTGTTGCAAAAATCTCGTCCACTGGAAATGATGTGACTGTTGTAGCTTGGTTTGTAATTGGAGATATTGCAAAGGCTGATGATTTGCATGGATGATTGTCTATTTTCCCATCGAATAGTGTTTCCACTTCTTCACACCCTGAACCAAAGCATACAATTATTTGTCATAAGTAGGATAATTTCTTACTACACCAATAAAGCATACAATTATTTGTCATAAGTAGGATAATTTCTTACTACACCAATGAAGGTCTCATAATGGTAAGAAGCTTGTATTAGAAAGAAAGTATAGTTATCGAAAAGATATTTCATAGGTGAGTCGTGTCAATATTATATGCATGATGAAGGATGTGTGATGAAGGGAATTTAGGTAAGAATTCCTTCAATAATGTATGATATCATATTAGTTGATTTATTGATGATATTTGAATGCATAAATGTGATTTATACCCAAGTGAGGGTATGGAAAAGGTAGGAGACCTTTCACATGTGAGATTGCTGAAATTTTTGGATACATTTATGATATAGAATAATTCTGATAAGTTAGATATTTGATCATAACCAGGGTAAGTGAATTCTTATACATTGAATGTGATTATGACTACCATGTGGAAAAACCAAGTGTAAAATCATGTTGTTGATGGATGTGTGAGAGTTTAGAATCATTGCATCATTATTCATTTGTCTTCCAACATGTATCGATACCGTAGTGTAATAATAATTATAATAACTAAGGGACATAATCATGTCAATTGGGTATAGCTCAAGTCGTGAGGAAAAGTTGTTACCCTCCCCACCCAGGTTCAAATCTCACTTTGTGACATGTTTACTCTTAGTGAATTGATTTTTTATGAGTTATGTATGATTTATCCACGAGTTGTTAACCTAGCCTTGTTCCCTAAAGAAACTAGGGTTTACCCTAGGAACCATTCTCAGAATAAGGGGAAGTGATTGAGAGGTTTCCCTTACTATATGCTACCTAGAAAAACTAAGGGACATAATTGACAAGACATGACCCTTCACATTTGTGACTAGTCAATGCATATATAAGTATATCATCACAAGGCTAGTGCATCATCTCATACCATTCATTCAATACCAACTATATACAAGGCTAGTGCATCATCTCATACCATTCATTCAATACCAACTATATAATTATTTTTCCTCTATGGATTTCAACTCGTTATCCTTCTTATGATGGATATTTCGTGAACTTGTTTTCATTACATTGGTATCAAAGACTCTTCTAGGGAACTTCAATTGATTATAACCCTTGGCCACACAAAAATTTTAGAATTTCCTCAAGTTTGAGTCTTTGACCACCACTAGCCTTTGGCTATTTAAGGTTTTTAAAGTTTGTTAAATAAAGTATCAATTTCATTGCTAAAATATCACAATAGAGAATTATTGTTAAATCATTAAGCCAAGATCACCATTATACAACACAACAAATTTGTGAACATGAGTACATACAATAAATTAGTGAGAAAAGCAAGTATCGTGCATGTTGTTAGCAGTTCCCATCTAACCATTCCATTCGGATACAAGCCACAAAATGTGATGGTAATAGAAAAATAACAAGATAATTATAAAACAAGTTTTCATTAATCAATAAAGGATACATCCTATTAAATTAGAATAGAATTCAACAGTGATATTATCTACAAGCGCATAGCAAGAGAGAACCATCATTGAGAAATTTTAATTTAATTCAACATAAAAAATTATTGCAAAATAACAACAAAATAGCCAATTTTTGTCTCAAAAAACAAAATTGGTTAGCTGGTAAACAAATGGGTGTTTGATCAAAAAACAAAATTGGTTAGCTGGTAAACAAATGGGTGTTTGAGGAAATTGGGCTATAGATGTTGTAGTGAGGCACTCTCAAATTATGGAAGAACCAATTTATATTGGATCCTAGATGTTGTAGTGAGGCACTCTCAAGTTATGGAAGAACCAATTTATATTGGATCCATGACTGTTTAGATTAGACTCAATGATATGAGTTTTAAAAAATCTCAAACCAAATATAAAAATTGTGACCGATTCCTTGTGATAAAAAATTATATTTTAAAGTTCAAGTTTAAGAAGAAAGAATATTCCTGTGAATCAAATGGTGAATCGTTGATTGATGGAAGGTTATAAAGTTTAGTCATATTAGATCAAGCCATATTAAAAATAAAAGGAAAAAAAGAAAAAGCTATATTAAAAATAAACGGAAAACAAAAGGAGAAAGAGAAAAAGGGTTAAAAAAATACCAATATTCCAAATCAAATTTCAAAAAAGGTATATAAAATATTTTATTAAAAGGGATATTTTAGACTTTCACATATCCAATATTAAAGAAGTCGATTCCTTGTATGCACCATTTATTATAAAAGAAGATATACTTTTTCATAACTAATTATAATTTTTAAAGAAAGTTTCAACGACAACAAAATGATGTTAAGCAATGAATAAAGAGAAGATTTCCTAACATTTATATAACATATGTTATTGTTGTATTAAATTTTGAGGGAAATAGTTAAAGAAAGGATATTAGCATTGTTATTTGTTTAAATGATAAGGAAAATTGGATTAATGTTGATACATGGTTAATCAATTTTTATCCCCAAGTCAATTGTAATTGAAAACAAATATTTTTTGGATGAAAATGGATATAAAATAAGTAAACTACCAGTGACAATTGACAATTATTATATTTTCATACCCCAACTCAACACTAGATCTATATCTGAAAAATAGGTTGACATTACTCTAGGTTCAATCTAGATGGAAACATTGGGTACGTTCATCTTAAAAATGAAGTTTTTTTTTTTACATTCTCTTATAAGAAGAATAAGATAATCTTGTAGGAACTTAGAATGAATCCATTCTCAAAATATCCTTCACCAAAAGATTTAAAGATGAATAAGAGGTGATCATTCAAGTTAACCAGAAGTCATTACAAAAGATGCAAGATTACTAGAAATTTTTTCATAGGGTTGCAGTTGATAAACATGAAGAAATTTATTGTCTTAAGAATCATTGTCAAAGCTTGATCACACAAGTCATGAAACTGAAAAATGAAAAGTAGATACAACAAGAAAAACTAGAACAAATTTTCAACAAAGCCTTTATGATCAACAAGGAAACAATGATTTATCTATTTGAATGAAGAATATCTCTAGACATCGAATACAAACAATATAAATAGAAGCCCTAACAAGTCACCATAAGTATCAAGATACGAATGTTCAAAAAACAAGACACGAGATACAAGGATGCCTTATCGACATCCTAATCACAAGAGTTACACCTTAACCAATCAATGTATTGGAATCACTACCACGACAAAGACAATATGTGATCTATCTTCTGAAAAATATCAATTCCAGTGCAATTTTGTATTAAAACGACAATTATTCTTGGAATCACAATTCAAAAAGTTTCATCCAAGAACCCTATAAACACATAATTTCACAAAAGATAGAACTAGAGTGGACTAACATTTCAACAATAAGACAATATATTTGTTCAGCACTTTGAAAATAGTATTTCCTCGTTCCTTCGATTATGACAACATCAAGAGCACAGTATCATGTTAAAGCATTACAAACAAGAATGAAGACAACCTTTTATGCTTTGAGGAAAAAGCATATTTGAAGGGAGAGACAATGTAATAAATATGAAATGCAACAAGAACAATAAATGGACATAACCTAAGAAGAAAAATCCTTCACCTTTGTGACTAGTCAATTCATATAAGTATACTATCATGAGGCTCATTGTATTATCTCATATATGATCATTCATTATCAATTATATAATTATTTTTCTTAAATGGATTTCAACATTTTTTCATTCTTATGTTGGATATTACATATATGAACTATTGTTCATTACACTTTAACTATAACCTTCTAGTTGGCATTAAAGATCATTGGAGAGGAAGAAATCATGATGGATAGTTGAGCATAAAAAGGTAAGACCTTCCCTTGTGTTGTGTTTGGATAGAGAGAAAAGTGTATAGATGGTCGATTAAGTGTTGGTGAGGTGTTTAGAATAGGCCTTAGCATTGGTTAAGTTTTGCAATTTGTCATGATAGATTATATGATTCAACAAATATGGTATTCTTGGGTAATGCAAGTGTGCATTAGTACATTGTGTGGATGTGCAAGTTGTGGTTATGCATACATAAATCCTTGCACATATGCTTGATTGTGTTGATACTTGCATGCATGTTTGATTGCAAACTTTGAGTGCATGATGGTAACTATATTATTGTTGATATAATGAGCATTGTTTCATTACAATTAAAAATGTTAACAATTGAAAATGATTGAATTATTGGTGTGACAATTTCATGATCATTTCATGTGTTGTTGGGAATGTAGCAATAAAAAGATTGTATGTACAAATACTTATGTTGTGTTTGGTTGAATGAAATCTTGGTCAAAAAGGATAGATCGGTAGAGTTGTCTTGGGTATGGCCATGAGAGTAAGCCCATAATGAAAATTGGTTACTACCATATGCAAAGACCAACATTATGAGAGGGATCTCATATTTGTTAAATTTGACTATTGGATGAAGTATAGTGAAAATTCTAATTGAAATTTTAATGATAGTATCTCGTGGTAATTGTGTGTCTATGATACATGTGAAATGATGGATTTTTCTTGTGAGGAAGATGATCACTGCTTATAAACTTGAAACGAAAGGAAGGACACAACTGCATGACACTAAAAAATTGTGTTATTCCTTGATTGTTTTGATCAATAAATGGCTAAGTTGCCAATGGGACACCTTGTTAGAACTCTGAACGCTTGCACTCTTCATGCCTATGATAACCTTGGAAAACGATGGATCACCCAAGGTATTGTTTAGAAGAGGAGGATATGTTTGAGCCCAAGAGGTTTAATGGATATAAGGAATTAGGCACTCTTCTTTTGTATAAGGAACTTGGAAAATGATAGATCATTGAGGGACTATGTAGTAGAGATGGGAATTCCTAAAACCTATGAAGGTCAATCATTGTAATGAAGAGGTGACTTAGATGAATATTCAATGTGAGATTCATGGAAAACGTTAGCTTGGATCAAGTAATACTTTATTTTGGGTGTGTTAGAGAAGACATTATGCTAAATCTCGTCTATGGTAACCAGGTGAAGTGAACATATATTTATAAAAATAAGTATTGGGCTGAAATTGTATATTATATCTCATATTGTGAATATATGTGCTTTAGTTTTGAATTTTTAAAGTCTTGTGCATGGAATAATTGTTGCATTGAAATGGCTATGACATGCATGCTTTCCTTTGATGATTTCTATATGTATATGTTGAAATGGGCAGGCCTTAAGCATCTCAAGGTAGTGAAAGGAATTGGTGTACATTTCTATCCAAGATAACTAGCAAATGCAAGTTTACAATATAGAGGATAACATTGCACAATCAACTAAAGAATGAAGATGTGGTCTAATTGCTACAAAGAAAGGTTCATTGAGGATGATGTTATTTCAAGGGGAGGAGAATGCAATACCCTTGAAATATAATGTGTTAAATCATGTATTATTTGTATGAGGTGGTTTATGTGATTGGGCTTGATCAGGGCTAGTAAAGTTGAGTATAATTAGTCATCCACATAATCACCTGGAATGATGTCAAACCATGTGGGTTGAGTTATATGGGCTCACTAGTTGTAAAAATGTAAAATGCATTAATGCAAAGCTCAAGTTTAAGGCCCAACTAGTGAATGGTTATAATTACCAATGGTAGTTAAGATTATGAAGTGGTTGTTATACGTTCTATGGTGTACTTATGTATGCTAACGCATGTATAAAAGGAAAATAATAATAATATAATTATCCACCAAAAGGATTTCTTGAGGAAGCAATAAGGGTACTATGATAACACAAGAGGTGAAGAGAAAAAGTGTACATGGTTGATTTGACCTTGACACATTTCCTCTGGGAAGTACTACTCTTTAGCCCATGCTTTCTTACAAAGCTTTCCCATCTATCTTGATTTGAGTGATTCTTTTGATATTTTTGCATGCTTTTTAGGAAGGATGTACTTCACATGCAAGGAAAAGTATGTCATGCAAATTCTTGAGGGGATCCTCATTCACATGATGATGGATGAATCACTCTCCACTCTTCTATTAGCACTTTCCCTTTTCTTTTTTATGAAGGGACTTGTGTGAAACCATAATTATTGCAAATGGTAAAAGAACCACATGGACTTATCATTGGTAAGAGCTTGTGGAAGTTGGAGACTTGATGTTGAGAATATGAGAGAAAATGTGTAGTTTTGAGTGGAAATCCATGGTTGGAATGTCCACAACAATGGAAGCAAACAAAATTAAACCTGCAACCTTGTTATTGTTTCTCATGGACATCTTGGACAATTGATCCAAGTGTTGCTCCTCTAGGTTATTCCCAAAAGGTAACCAGTAGACTTGGACTCTTTCTACATACATTGAAGAGCACTTGAAGGCAAGAATATCCTTGAGGCAATATTGAGAAGAGAAAGGGAAGATCTTCCTTGTGTTGTGTAGGACAGTGGAAGAGAATGTCATGGCTAATTCACAAGGTTTTCACTTAGTGAACCTAGGACATAGCATGTGTGTTTGTGAGATATCAAACAATGCTTCTAATTTCACTAGATATTGATAATGCCTCCCAAAATATTTTTGTTGAACCCCCCTCCCAATACATATTTCCAATTTTAAAAACCCTTATTTTTACTAGATATCCCTTAGTTTTACCAGCTACCCCTTTTTATACCCCCAATACCTATAAACCCCCTCTATATTCCACATCCCCCTCCCCAATACCTGCAATATCTTGACTCTATTTTTCACAATTTAAAAACCCCCTTTATGAATGAATGTGATAATATATTGGTCAACAAGGTGAAGCCTTCATGGGCTAATTGATGGGTGGATGAATGCCTAATACACTTTGTAATGAGTAGGTTGGCTATGTCATGAGAGTAATGGGTTGGGTTGAGTGATATTAGAGCCCCATATGAGTTTCCTTCTCCTTGGTGTTATCATAATTTGGCTTGGAGGTGGAATCCCTAGTTGATTCCTAGAGTTGGACAATGAATTGCCTCCTTAATGACCAATTTGGTGGATTTGGCCTTAATTATAGATAAGTATTCATGACTAGCTCGTGTAGAATGGTTTGTGTTACATTTTGTTTTGTAATTCTTTGAATGCAATGGGTAATGAATGAATTAAGTACTTGCAATGATAATTCCATTGCTATTTTATATTTTTTTATGGATTCTAGATTATGTTGATGTTAGAGGTCAAATTTTACCTCATTGTTGGTTATTGGTTATTAAAAGAAGAAATTTTTTTATGGAGATAAATCATAAAAGTGAAACAAATGAAGACACTTACACATATCCTATATAATGTTTACACACATTGAACCAAATCGCATACAACCCAAAAGCTTGCATTCAAAATAAATATACAAATACATTAAGTCTAACTAGAGGCTCAATACACAACAACTATATAATTAACCAACTTTTTTTAGACTTATGCACAAAATTATCCATGATGATAGATATGTATCGCGAGTCTGGATTTTATTTTTAATAGACAAAACGTTGTTAGGAAGGCAAAATCATGTTATGGTTTACTCCCTAACACCAACCCAACCCTTTTAAAACATTGATATGAAGGCAAATCTTGCTTTGCTTTCTTCCCTAATATTGATGTGCCCTTTTAAAAACATAAACCTAAAAATCAAGATGGGAGAAACAAAACACAAATTAAAACTCCATGTAAACTTAAAAAATGTTTGTAGAATGGAATTGAGGAGAGAGAGCATGCCTCTAGTCAAGTCATCAACATCGTAAGGGCTTCATGGATCAACGTTGGATGAAACAACATACCTCTTTTATGGGAAACAAGGGAATCAAACATCAACCTCTACTTATTCCGGAACAATGGGTGGTGTCATTTGTTGCAGATGATCATGAATCGTGATGGTGTATTCACATTGTGTATATGTTAAGAAAAGTGTTAGCCTCTTAAAATTAACTTGGTATATTAGGAGACAATTCATTGATCGATGGATTTCATTTTCAAATCACTCACTTTAAGAAATAATGGATGATGAATGGTGAAAGTAGCCTCAGTAGTTAGTATGCATTCATTAAAAAATATCAATTTGGATGTATTTACGAAAGGAATGCACTAGGGGTGGTTTCCACCTTAGGTACAAAATATTCAATTTTCTTGTAACTTAATTTTCTAATCAGTTTAAAATATTATTAGTAATGTTTATATTTTAATATGTAATTTATTGGTTGTCTTTGTACTCTTTTCTTTTGCTTTGATTTTATTTGACTAATATGATGTTATTATTTGAGGGCATTTTGGTTAAAAAAATGACATGGTTGATTGCTAGAGGCATTTATGGATAGTGTGATCTAAATTTTTGATCTAATTTGATATGATTATTGCTTGATATGGACATATATCTTTTCTAGTTTATGCTTTGATATTCTTGTGATGTTATGGAATATTGAAAATGAACACATGGTTATATGATGAATTATATTATATTATATGATGTTATCAATGGGTTTTTAAGTGTGACAAGAAGAACTCCAGGTGTATATGGACTCTAAATTGAGTCAAGATACGTGGACCTGGGATGGGATCAAATTATGTATGATTGGCATGTATATGACATTGCTTGTTATTTATTCATGGTTAATGGATTATGCTATTTGATATGTTGTCTCTAGATGTGTACAGAGATAGGAAAACATTTTCCGAATAAGATTACTCATGAGAAAAGGGTTGTATAATGAGATGTGACATGAGTACCATTAGGAGGAGGAGATCTAGGTTTCCCATTTGTACCTACTGGCCTCCATGTCGTGTAATAGGTTGAAAAATATATGTTTTATGGTTTTGCTTAGAGGTTACACATCGTCATAAGAGTAGGCCATTGATTCAGTCGCTTATAAGGTATTGCTAAGAGGTGCACAATAAGTTGTCAATCCTTATTCCTTAATTACAGAGTCTCTCACTAGTGGTGGATAAGTTGGGTTAGTTAAGTCTCAACCATGACATTGTCCCCCAACATTGAAAAATGATACTTGAAGGGCATGCAGAACATGGCACCCTTGGCACATACTTGTAGGTAATACTTGAAGGACATGTAACGACATGACACCCTTGGTATCGTGCAGTTGAAGAGTTGTAAAGATTATGTCTAGCTCTTGGTGTATAGTACTTGAAGAATTGTAGAGATTATGTCTAGCTCATGGTATCAAATACTTGAAGGCTCTGAGGTAACTTGCTGTCACCATTGATATTGACTTTGATTCAATTTATGTATACTTTGAAGAAAACTATCATTTGACATATGTATTTTGTTATCTCCTCAAATAAATCAAGTGAGATTTTTTATTTTAGGTGATAGGGTGTCTTTTAAAAAGGTAATTTTAATTTTTTTTAAACCTCATTTCTCAAAGCTTTATGCATGTAATAAAGTTTAAATAAACGTTTGTTTAGTTTTTATTTGATCTAATTCAAAT
>CBVK0100189496.1:0-13904 GCA_900067695.1 Picea abies | reverse complement strand
TTAGGTCAATACAAAATTCACATCCTCTAACTACAAAATCCATACACAACAATAATTGTTTTCCAAGCTCATATTTCTTCATGTTGGCTTGCAATTAATTGTGTTGAAGGGTTAAAAATATCATCTCCAAATGTTTCAAATGATCTTCCCAAATCTTTCTAAAAGTCAAAATATCATCCAAGGAGGCTACAATAAAGGTGTTCGAGAAATGGTCTTAAGATATCATCCATCAATCTTAGAAGTGTTGTCATAGTATTGTGTAATATAAATTGCATAATGACTCACTCATGGAATCCATGTGTTTTTTTGAAAGTAATATTCCAAATTATTCTTTGTGTATATTGTCATATTGGTATCCTTACTTCTAATCAAACTTCATGATAACATATGCTTCCAATATTTGGTTGATTAGTGCCTTGATTATTTGTAGGGGATATATATATATACTATAATCTTGTTCAATCTAAAAGAACTACACATTTTTTATTACATCCATCTTTCAATAGAAATGTCGGCTACACCTGTGGACCTGCACACCTGCTACACTTGTCATCAATAAATTACTTCCTATCTTGTTGAATGCCAAGGTCACCATCCCACTCAGAACAAATCTCTATCCTAAGTTGTTTTTAAAAAGAACTTCTTGCATCTTGTTGAGAAAGTAGAGACATTGTAATATGGCATTACCATATTATAATGTAATATGGTAATACCATATCTCATGTATTTTTTTTTAAACTTAAAGGATGCGTCACAATATTGATGATAGTTCGTCGGAAGCCAATTTTTATTTTGAACAACCGTGGTAATAGCGATGAAAGTTCGTCGCTATTTCCACACTTTTTCGTCACAATTTTCCACGGTTTTGCATTGCACATACAACATCTGCGTCGTAAGTTTTTGTCTTGGCATAAATTTTTGTCGCTATTGCCATGCTTTTGCGTCACAACTTTCCACAATTTATTTTACATTGTTACGGTTTTTCGTCATAATTGCGACGAAGTTTCATCGTAATTTTGACGATGCATAGGGTTAACCCATCTTGATGGTGATGACATGTGGAGAGATAATTTCACCGTTGTTTCCACGATCAACTGGTTCATGGATATAGTGACGAAAAAATAGCGACGAAAAAAAGTCTTGGCTTTCGTGGAAATTGCGACAGATAAGTGTGGCAATAGCAATGAAAAATCATCACAAATTTGGTCATATGTACTAGTGTGTTAGATCTGAGATATAACTTGTGAGGTGTGTTTGAGAGTGATAAAGAATAACTAGATTTTTGTGTGTTATTGTTCTGGATCCACTTTGCATTCCTTCTGGTTGTAGACATGACCCGTGTCCTGCAACCCCCTATTGCTACTTCGGGTGAGACTGCATCTACCTCGCAGGTGTCGCCAAAAGGGCCAATAGTTAGGGCTTGTTGGTGCACTATTAGATCTAAACCCTGGGTCTTCCCTTATGCCAACAAATGGTTCTGTTGTTGGGACCAAGATATTCTTGAGGGAATGTAAAGGTGGTTTCCATCGAAGACAGAGATTCATAAGTGGATAGAAGAACAAGAGAGAGACTTCATTGAAGCACATAATAA
Organism: Picea abies; assembly: GCA_900067695.1. Lineage (NCBI taxonomy): Eukaryota > Viridiplantae > Streptophyta > Pinopsida > Pinales > Pinaceae > Picea > Picea abies. Next base: position 12,313 of record CBVK0100189496.1, on the reverse strand, counting down.
GAACCGTAATATTAGTACAGAGGATTGGTTGGGAAGATATATATTTACTGATATACACGATATTTGTTTTGGAGGAATTCATCAGGAGCTATACGAGTGGTTAGATAGATTAGCATATACCCAGTTTCAGATCAAACTCAGACCACCTGTGGTTTGGATGATGACGCTAATCAAGAAGGTCAAGAGAGTTGATAACACTGTGTCAAGAGCAGTAGATCACTGGTTTGAAAGCACTATTGGAGGGTACATCACTGAGTTTGCCATCGACATAGTGGAATCATATAGCCAAGCAGATAGATATTTCTTTAAAGGACATAGAGGAAAATTTTTACACTTTTTGAAGTTGAAGATCAATATGCTATTGCATGAGAAGAACATATTGAAGATATAGTAGTCGGTCAGATTGGAAAGCTAATGTTAAAGAATTTAGACAGTGATAATGACACAAAGGTTGGACATACGCACAGTGGGAGATCATTTAGAGAATTTCCTTTGGTGAACCTATTTGAGGAGAATCACGAGCCACTGGCACAGGACGAAGGATTATACAGTGGATAAGAATAAGAGTTGTTGAACAAGGAGTATTCAGAGTCTGCTAGGGTAGGGGAAGGGAAGACTGAAGAACCTCGTCGAGAAGAATTAGTGACTTTAGAGACTGCACCTACCATCGAAGTAAGTACTATCACTCCCCCTGTTGTTTTAGCAACATTAAGTAACCAGAGAAACCTAAGTTATCAGATCACTTAGAGAACTTGTACAAGCGGTTAAGTGCATACTCAGTCAAGAAATCTAGGAAGATCTATGCCAGATGAGATGAGGTTACCCACCTTTAGGGGAGACAGATCTGAATATCCTGATCAACAGTAGTTCTTATGTAAAGGTGTATGGAGCATTAAGAATGTCAATGATGAAGCTGTTAAGAGAGCTCAGTTTAGTACTACCCTAAGAGACCACGCACTGAGCTGGTACATGAAATTTGTCCAAGGAATTGCACAACCTAAACTGCTAAATGAAATTAAGACTTCCTTGATTTTCGAATTCAATAAACCTAATTCAAAGTCATAGTGCATTACAGAGCTAAAAGAAATCAAGTAGAGAGTAGTTGAACTTGTTTGAGAGTTTGATTAGAGGTTTAAGACCTTGAAAGTCCATTTGAGTTTTTGGATCCTAGATGAACATAATAAAGAATGATTCATTGCTGCCCTCTTGCCACACATAAGAGTTCCTCTGATGCAACAAAATATTTCTTCGCAGGCTGAGGAATTAGAGATCGTCATGAAATTAGAGTCAGCCCCTATGGGAGAATCCATCTCAGGTATGAGTCAAATTTTGAGTCAACTAACTAGCTTATCATTGCAGGTCGAAGATATGAAGAAAGAAAAGGGAAAAGATAAAAGAGAAGACATCTGGTGTATCAGATGAAAATCACAGGGAAATGATAAGGAGCATTGTCCCCTATTTAATGAGTACTTTGACTCTGGATCTCCAAACCCATTGAAGCAGGTCACTTTACCCTGTAAGGTATGTAGAAATCGACATCGCCCTAGTGAATGCTACAACATGCAAAAATATGTCCAGACCCCCACAAATCTGTATTTCACATTCTGTAAGTCTGTGGGGCATTATGAAAAGGATTGTAGAGCTTATGAACTCTTGCATGAAAGGTCAAGGGATACATACAAAATTCAAGGAGAAGTACAACAAGAAGGAAACACTGCACAGTTTAATTCCCTGGGAAGAGGAAACTTCAACCCTCGCGGTGGATTTAGAGGAAGAGGACGAGGAGGAGGTATGGGTCAAGGTCAAGGACAGATCAATTGTTATAACTACACCCATCTGGGTCATTTGGCAAGGGACTGTCAGAACCCTTGTACCACTTGCAACTACTGCAACTCATTCGAACATGTTATTGAGGAATGTCCAACATTACTGGCTAAGCTTCAGGAAATACAGGGTGGGAACCCGCAAGTACAACTAATATCAATTGAACCTTGTAGATAGGATCCCAGAGTCGTTGTTATCATGAGAGGAGGTGCTACTACAGGAGACAACAGGGTGACTCCAAAGAAGAATACAGAGGCATCAAGGGTCAGAAGAGTTGCAGGGAAGACACAATTGTTCGATCCAAGGAAGGAGAAGCAAACATTTGAGGAGGCTAGAAGAGAATTTGGAGGAGAATGGGCTTCCTCATTGAAGGCACAAACTAAAGTGAGAGAATGTGGGATGCCTCTGGCATTTGATCAGTCTGCATCACCTAGAGAAGGAAAATAGGTAAGCAAGCTTGTAGGTTTCTTGTATACATTTATTGACTTAATTAAAGATGAAAGATCCATACAAGAACTACAACACTTGGTCAAACAGTATGAGATAGGAAGAGTGGACCCTATGCTGAGTAAGATTGTGAACCAATATCAAGAAAGAGAAGGACCAATAAGGAGCTACACCTCAATGTTCATATTGGATACTATGATATAGATTATGTGGTCCTCAACTTGAGATCATAGGTCAATGTGATGACAAAGCATACATGGGCACTGATGGGGAAACCGAAGTTGATTTACTCCCCTATCAGGCTCAGGATGGCTAATCAGCATGCATTAAGCCCTTTTGGAAGACTAGAGCATGTCCTTGTGGACATCGATGGGGTAAGGACATTTGTAGACTTTGAAGTCATTGAGATTGTGGAAGAGATTTGTCCTTATCCTGCGTTGTTGGGTGTTGATTGGGCCTTCAACAATTCGACTGTTGTTGATCTAAAGAAGAGGAAAATGACATTCGAGGGTAATGGCCTTAGGGTCATTTCACCTCTAGAACTTGACGAAGGTCGCATATACACAGAGCCCATAAGACAAGAAGACCACAAATATGAGCTAGAGAATATATAAATTGATAACAAGATAGCAAGATTACATTAATCCTACAACAAAATAGAATTTGAGCTGGCAAAGTGAAAGCGCATGCTCATCAGATTCATAAGAAGCACTGGAGAATTGGTAGAACAATATGTATGAAGTTTATGCACGGAGATGTGCCAAATTGACCAGGGAAGTCCACTGGATTGGCACAAAAGTAAGTAACCTGCCCACATTTTATGGTTTGAATCATTTAGAAACATTTTTACTGGAATTTGAAGAAATTGTACTAGCACAACAGAGGTTGTTGGCACTGGATGAAGCCTTGAAAGCAACTCCAGTGAGATGGTGAGGAATGCATAAGGAGAACATCGTGGAGTGGGTGCAATGTAGCACTTTGATGACAACACGATTTGCAGACAACATCGAAGGGTGCATAGGTCAGTATATAGGTCAGAGCTGCCCGAACGACCATGTGCGAAGTTGTGAGGAGGCCTGGAGAATCATTCCTTAGGAACAGTGGGTGCAGAAGTTCATTAATACTTTGGCTACAACACCTATCAATTGGTATCTTCAAGTTGAACTACACCTCACCACTTCAGATTGGCACGATATGACTCAGAACTTTATCACTACATTTTTGTTTGAAAGTCAGTACCCTACAGTAGATTAGGCTTTACAAGTTATACGGTAGAAATTTTTTGAGGAGGTACCTAACCTCCCCTTGGATCAAGAAGAGGATGAATGGACTGCACCTCTTCAGAAATTACAGGGTTGTTATATAAATGTTGATGAAGATGATGATCGTAGGAACGTGAACATCATAGAAACTGAAGGATAGTGAGACATAGAAGGGCCTAGGGTCGAACTACCTTTTATTGGGTAGCCCATCAAAATCAAGAAATTTAACATTGGAATGGAGAAAGCACATAAACTGGAAAACGTTGGACATTACTGGGATGAGGCCACTATTGATAAAATTACGGAACTACTACATGAATACCAGGACTTGTTTCCAATCAAGTTCACAGATATGAAGGGTAGTAAAGGGCCTATGGGGGATATGAAGATTCCCTTGAAACCAAATGCAAGACCAGTCAACAAGAGACCCTATAGATTGAATCCTAAATACAAGCAAAAAGTTAGGATTGAATTGGACAGAATGTTGGAAGCAGGAATCATAGAACTTGTTGAAGAATCATAATGGATCAACCCTATGGTGGTCCAAGACAAGAAGTCAGGAGAGATCAAAATCTATGTAGACTTGAGGAAATTGAACAATGCATGTTTACATGATCCCTTTCCTACATCGTTCATTGATGAAGTGTTAGATAATGTTGGAGGACAGGAAGTCTACTCCTTCACAGATGGATTTTTAGGGTATCACCAGATCAGGATTGCCAACCAAGGAAGATCGTCATAAGACCACATTTGCAACAGAATGGAGATCTTTCCAGTACACAGTGATGCCCTTCGGATTGAATAATGCACCATCCATCTTTTCCAGGGTGGTGGTCGAAGCATTCAAGGAGTTTTTACATAAATTTTTAGAAGCATATTTTGATGATTGGATTGTTTTTAGCTTATTGAAAAATCATATTCAGTGTTTAAGACTAATGTTGGATAAGTGAAAGCAATGCTAGATTGCCCTGAACCTGAAAAAGTGCATTTTCTTGTCACCTTTTGGAGTATTGCTAGGACATATTATATGCAACTAGGGGCTTCTGGTAGATCCTTCCAAGATCGCCATTATTGTTGATCTACCTCCCCCTACTTCAGTGAGATAGCTACGCACTGCATTGGGACATACTGGATACTACAGGAAGTTCATCAAAGGCTATGCACAGATAACAACACCCATAGAAAAGTTGTTAAATAAAGATTGTCAATTTCAATGGATAGAAGAATGTCAACAGAGCTTCGACACACTAAAACAGAAAATGGTTACTGTATCTATCTTGGTTTTCCCAGAATGGAGTAATTAATTCCACGTGCATGGTGATGCCTTGTCCATTGCATTAGGATCAGTGTTAGCACAACCAGGAGCAGGAGATATAGACCACCTGCTAGCCTTTGCTAGCAGGAAGCTTTCTACAACTGAGATAAATTACACCACCACTGAAAGAGAAGGACTAGCTATGGTGTACATGCTATAGAAATTCTGACACTACTTATTGGGAGGACATTTCAATATGTTCACCGATCACTCTACATTGAAATACTTAGTCAACAAGCCAATGTTGGGGGGGAGAATATGCAGATGGTTGTTGCTATTCCAAGAATATGATTTTGAAATTGTGGTCAAGCCAGGGATAATGAATAAGGGACTTGACAACTTGTCTAGGTTAGAGCATGGAGAGGAACCAACCATCTTGGAGGATACACTACCAAATGCATAGTTGCTAGCCATCAAAATATTTGATGATCACTTCGCAAAGATAGTTCAGTTCTTGTCTACAGGAATGGCACCTAGTGAATATACAATTATCTAGAAGAAACAATTGGTAGTTCGCACTGCAGACTTTTCACTTATAGCTGGATATCTATACAATATGGGGCATGATGAGATCTTGAGGAGACGTGTTATGGAGGCAGAGAGACGATTTATCCTCATAGAATCACATGAAGGCATCACATGAGGACACTACATAGGGAAAGAAACAACACAAAAGATTCTTAGAGCTGGCCTCTAGTGGCCTACTTTACATAAGGATGCTAAGGAATACTATAAATCCTTTGATGTATGCCAGAGGGTAGGGAAGCCCTCTAGAAGAGATGATATGCCCTTAGAACCTTAGCTAACCTTACAGGCATTTGAGAAATGGGACATTTATTTTGTGGGACCTATCAACCCACCAGGGAAGCGCACAGGAGCTCGCTGCATCATCACTATGACAGAGTATTTGACTAGATGGGAAGAAGCAAGAGTAGTTAAGGATTATAGTGAAACTACAGTTGTGCAATTTATATTTGACGATATCATAACCAGGTTTGGATGCCCAAAGATCCTTATGAGCGATCAAGGTACACATTTTATTAATAAGACTATTGAAGCTTTAACTCAAGAATTTGAAATTCACCATTAGAAGAGAACACCCTATCACCCACAGGAAAATGATATGGTTGAAGCTTTCAATAATATCTTAGAGACAACGCTGACGAAGACTTGCAGTGTGAACAGAGATGATTGGGATTTGAGAGTGCCAGCAGTATTATGGGCATATCGAACTACTTGCAAGAAATTGACCATGCAGACTCCATTTAATTTAGTGTATGGCCTAGAAGCAGTTGTATCGATGGAATATTTGTTTCCTATCTTAAGGATTGCATCATTTACAGCTATGGATGACACTGGCACTGTTCAAGAGAGGCTTGCGCAGTTGGTGGAACTAGAAGAAGACATATTTATGTAGGATTTCATCAACGGGTACAGAAGGAATGAGAGAAGGTCTACCATGAAAGCCATATCAAGAAGAAGGCATTCAAGAAAGGAGACTTGGTATTGGTATATGATAGCAAGTTCATGAAGCATCCAAGGAAGTTTAGGACACATTAGCTTGGGCCATTTGAAGTCGACTATGTCACAAAAGGAGGAGCTGTATAGTTGAAGACTTTGAATGGAGAATGGAAGGAAGGTTTGGTGAATGGGAGTCGGTTGAAATTGTATTATGAAAACCAAATACCTCACAACTCTCATTAAAAGCATAAAAAGAAGGGTCTAGGTACCAGGTGCAGTTGAAACTGGGTACCAGACACAGAAAAGACAGTTTGCAAATGACAAGGAGGGACAGAGCAGAAAGCAAGTCGAAGTGATACAAAGAGTTCAATCTTGCAGTGACTCAGGATGAGTAACAGGTGAGTGTTGGGGGCCTCTTGGCCCTTGGTTATATATTAAGGAAGAAAGAGAAGAATAAGGAAAAGGAAAGGTGAAGTACGAACTACGCGGAAGTCACAATGACTGAGAATGGGTCGAAGTGAGTCAATGAAGAAGAAAAGGAGAGAAGTAAGAGAAAGTGAGTCGTTGGATGAGAAGATCAAGGAAGACAGATCAACAAAGGATATGGATCATGGACAACTCAGTGAGAGGAAAAATCCATCAATGAGTGCTTTGGAGCACCTCGCGGGAAAGAAGGAAATACATGCTGGCGAAGCCCTGAAAATATAGGTCAAGTGGACCTAGGGTTTTAGTCGCCTAGGGTTTTGGTAGTTAGGGTTTTGACACCTAGGTTTCAGCCTAAGGTTGTCTAAAATTCATTGTAATGTATAAATAAAGGTCTAAGAGAGTCGGGTGGGGTGCATCGTTGGTTGATATGGTTGTTTGCTTATGTTGTTGAGCACGACTATTGCTACTGTTGTATGGAGAGAGAGAGAAGTGTTGTGTGAGAGAGCATTCTTTATTGCAAGATCTTTAGCTGGGTGAGTAGGGAGGGGAAGATATAGAAGAGAGAAAAAGAGAAGATCTACAAGCTAAGTGTGCAGATATAAATGTATGCTTTCATCTAATATATTATAAAGCACAGATCTGTGGACGTAGCCCTAGAGAGAGGGTGAACCACGTATATCTTGTGTTATGTGTGATTGATGTTGTGTTTTTTGTCATTTGACATGCTATTATTGTGTTACTGTGTTAGATCTAAGATATAACTTGCGATGTGAGTTTGAGACTGATAAAGAATAACTAGATTGTTGTGAGTTATTGTTTTGGATCCACTTTGCATTCCTTTTGGTTGTAGACACATGTGTCCTGCAACCCTTGATTGCTACTTCGGGTGAGACTGCATCTGCCTCGTAGGTGTTACCGAAAGGGCCAATAGTTAGAGATTTTTGGTGTGTTGCTAGAGCTGTACCCTAGGTTTGCCCCTATGCCAACAATGTGTGTGTGTGTGTGTGTGTGTGTGTGTGTGGAACCTCATAATAACCTTGGTATGTCTATTTTGAAAACTCAAATTCTTCGTTTTCTTGGAGAAGAGGTTGTAAAGGACTCTCTTGGTAATTAGTTTTGTAAAATATTAATATAATTTATCTGAAATACAAAACAAAACAAAAAATATTATTTAAGCTTATAATAAAATCATAATTTTTTTATTATTAAGTTTAATAATTTATTTTCACATATTTTAAACAACATCTGGTTAAATTATTCAATTGGGTCTAGCTTGGGTGATTGGGAGGATAAATCCTATCCTCCCCACCTAGGTTCAATTCTGTCTTATGACATGTATGCTCTCAGTGAGCAAGTTTTTGTTTTGTAAGCTATCAATGACCTTTTCATATTAACGTAAGAGGAAAACACATCTATTTTGTTTTTGGCTTTCTTCTGAGGAAACCAGAACAACAAAAGAATAATTGTTTCTTAGGTCTAATTTTCTTAGATCTACAAAAATAGAAACAAACATTGTCTTCAAAATTACAAAAATTGAGTTGCCATTGTCTAGAGATCTAGCTTCTAAACCAGTGCCTAACTATCCTAGCATATAATATATATGAAAACCAAAATACTAATAAGCTAAACATATAGAATTAAGCAGGTAGAGAATTAGATTCTTCCATAGGAACTTGTTAGTTTTCTTTACACGATCCATTGAGGTCCAAACCTACTGCTTTCTCTACAAGAAGAGTGATTTTATGGTCCACTACCTTGATTTTCAATTGAATGTACTCCATTTGCATCAGAGTCTCACTGTGAGCTATATTCCTCTCTACCAACATTTTTATCAAGAGAGTTTTCATGTGCCAGTAGAGGTCTATGGTCCTGTTGTACTTTGTATCTCTAGAGTTTGAGGAACAAGTATCTAGAATCCATTGACAAAGCTCTGCATCGACTTCCTTATCTCAGACAAGGTTGCAGTCCAAGTGAATGTCAACCTCCACAATTTCTAGTTTCGCGTGAATCTATCATGGTATGTAAGTATTGAAGGCCTCTGTAGATGCTTTGACCTTCATTTCGGATTGTGGAGTTAGGATTCTACCTCTTCTCTGTTGGCCCTTTCGACCATATCCTCCCCTTTCCATGAGTGCCCGCTAGAGAGGTAGATTGGAACCATAAGATGAGGTTCACACCCAAGTCCCTATGGGGTAAACACAAAACCAATAAATAAAAGTGAAAATAGAGGAGTGGTTGGAGAGGATCAAATTACTCTTTGGAACTAAATTATAGTTCCCTTTATAGCCCATGTCCATTGCATCATGTTGGGTCTCCTCAGCGTCTATCCCATTCATGCTCTAGGCTTGAAACCTCAAATTCTAGTACAACCTCTAAATATTTCCACTTCCAAATGCCCAAGGGGAATGAATGCCAATAATATATTCTCTTGCCATGTTAATTCCGCTATGAGTATGAGAGTCTAGAGATCACGAGGTCAAATGATGATGAAATAAACCTGCAACAGACAAGGTCTTCATTACTCTAGATACAATATTATTAGTGTCATCTTCATGTGCACAAGGGGAATGAATGATCCATTCCCCATATCGCTTTACATTTACTGCAAATTGGTATGAGATGACAGGTTAGCTCACCACATAGGACTTTGGTGGTTGAGCCATAAACTGATTACTAAATTTCTAATCCTGACACCTAGGTAAATTGTTTACTAGAGCTTTCCTTTCTATAAATCAGATTATAATCCCACAAAAAAAAATACACTTTTTGGAATAATTAATTGATACAAATAGCGGAAGAAAAGAAACTGATTTTAAATACACAAATATTTATGCCCTTCAAATCAACTTATCATTAGAATAATATCAAAGCTTACAAGGGCTCCCAAACTTGAGAAAATGGCCCACTAAGAAATATAGAAAACAATAGACAACACCTGCAACCCTAGGAACTCCTCCTCGGCTGTACAACCTTGTAATTTCAATTTCTAGACATTTACACACATGTCCTCACTATAAATCATGCACATACATTATTTCCTATACTGCTACCCATGTACATATTCATATGCCCTCATTGTGAACTGCATACAAATATGTACTATTGCTGTGGCTACGAAATTTGTCATATCTCATTGCAGTTTCCCTCGTCCTCTCTTATCCCCAACCTGTACTGATCTCTAGATGAAATTCCTTCTCCACCTATATGAGATCTCCTTGAATCATATTCCTTCATGATCCAACCCTTGAGAAAAATTTCTTCTTTTCTCTCTCTCTCTATATATATATGAAAAGGTGTCTCCTCCTTTACCCTTTCCATGATTTTATAATCTTGAATTATGACCTAACCCTAATCTCCAAAGTGATTGACAGTTGAGATTAAATCTCACCTCACTTGAGATCAATGGTTAATATTTAATTCACTAATGAAAATAAATTTAACACTTCATTAAATAAAACTCAACTAATTAATAAAAGCAATTTACTTTAATAATTCCTTTAGTTAAATTAAATTACTAAGGTAGAAGGATTTGGACGACTTCCACACGTCTAGAAACATAGACCTATGTGGAAGTACATGTCCAATGCTACAAACATCAACACTTCCTCTTAGCGAGGAAGGTATTCTGCACCACTCCATGTTTGTCCCTAAAAAATACAAGCTTCCTTTTAACCAAGGGTTTGATCAAAATGTCTGCAACATGCTCATCTGTGGAAACATATTGAAGCTTAATTGCTCCTCTCTAGGTCATGTCTCAAATGAAGTTATGCCTTATCTCTATATGCTTGGACCTATCATGGAATACTATATTCTCAAAGAGTTTGATACATCTATGATTATCATAGTATATCACCATGGGCTCCAAATCCTAATCAAATAATCTTGTAAGCAATTTGCAAGTCAAATGGATTCACAACTAGACATACTCAATTCCATATACTCTGCCTCTATTAAGATAAGTGCTACAAAATTATTCTCCGTGTTGAACCATGATATCACTGTCGATCCCAAGATGAAGAAACACCATGAGGTGCTCTTCCTATCTAGTGCACTCCCTGCCTAATATGAGTCTAAATATCCCTGTAGATTCACTCCATCGTCTCCAAGATACCTCAACCCATACTCCACTCTACCTATCAATTACCTGAGCACATGCTTTGTTTTTATCCAATGCACATGCCTCAGCTCCACCATGAATTGGCTTAAGGTGTTCAAATAAAAACATATATATGACATGGTGTTGATAAAATAGATCAAGGAACCTATTAGTTGTCTATATATCTTGGGATCCACCAACTCTAAATCTGAAGTGAAAACCTTCTTCAGGTTAGTAACCATAAGTGTAGCCATCAATCTACAATCCTCCACCCCAAATCTCCTCAATATCTATACTGTGTACTTCCCTTGACCAAGGAATATCTCTCCCAATATATGTCATACCTCTAACCCAAAGAAATAATGCATCAAGCCAATTTCCTTCATCTCAAACTCTATAGCCATATCTTCCTTTCACCCTACTATAAGATCCTATGCACCTATGAGAAATAAATCATCCACTTGCAACAGCAAGATGAGTGGATCAGACCCAACAAGTATGAAGTACAAGTTAGAATCCACTTCACTCTTGGTGAATCCCATACTCAACAAGTATCTGTCAATCATGGAATACCATTCCCTAAGTGCCTTTTTTATTTTGAACAAGGATTTATTAAGCTTGCACACATGAGAATCTCTCACATGTACCTCAAATCCCCAAGGTTGCTCTATATATACTTCTTCCTCAATGATCCCATTGAGGAAAGCTATCTTCACGTCCATCTGGTGAATCCTCCACCCCATAATTGAGGCAATAGATATAACATATCTAATGGAAGCATACCTAGTGAATGGAGAAAAAGTATCCTTGTATTTCATTGTCCCTCTCTAGGATAACCCTCTCGCCGCAAACATCACCTTGAAATTATTGATGCTTCCATCTACAACATGTTTGATATTGAAGAGCCACCTACAACTCACCACCGAATTTCCCTTCAGTCTCAACACTACATCCCACACATCATTCTTCATGATAGATGCATACTCCTTCACCATGGTGTCCTACCAAACTTACCGATCTTCCACTTCCTCAAAATTGGAAGGATTAGCATCAATGATGCTACTCATAAGATCCATATAGTTGGGAAACCTCCTCGGAGGCCTGCTCTCCTTGAATGCACTCCTAGGAGCCTCAATAGAATACCTCAATGTTTGTAATAGCCACATGGGTCTCTTGAAAGAACTGGAAGGGGATAACTCCTCCTCCCCACCTGAATTATAACTCCATAAACTAGAATATGTTGATTTTTTCTCATCCTTTGGAGCCTCTTGCTACTCATTCTCTGCCACTGGTGATAACTCTTGATACTTTCTAGATGCCAATTTCTCCTCAAACTTAACATCTCTGCTCACAATTATCTTCATCTATGCTGGTATGAAGATCCTATAAGCCTTTAAGGTTTCGTTTGTTAGGAACCGAACATCAATATAGCATAGAAAAACATTAGAAAGAGTACTCAACACCTTGAAAAAGAGATAATTT
>CBVK0100189495.1:0-13904 GCA_900067695.1 Picea abies | reverse complement strand
TAGATATCGGGGATAACAGGGAGTAGAGAGGTCCCTCTTAATCCCAACTTCCTTACATAATGACTTGAATTCATCTGATGTGAATTCACCTCCATTTTCTGACCTTAGTATTTTTATCTTCTTTTCATACAGGTTTTCAACAAGTGCCTTGAACTCTTTGAATTTGTTGAACAGTTTTACGTCATAAATCATTAATAAATGAAACATAGTATACATACCTGCTAAGTGAAGTGGCTGACATCGGTCCACACAAATCTGAGTGTATAATGTCCAAGACTCCCTTAACTTTGCTATCACTGCTTGGAAATGGTTTCTTCACGTTCTTGCCTTGTGCACATCCCTTTCATATTCCTTCATGGTCCACTTGGATTTTTGGTAAACCTATCACCATCTTGCTCACGATCGGTAGGGCTTTGTAATGTATATGAGCAAACATTCTATACCATAGTTCACTCGGAGTAACTGTACTGTGTACTAATGCTGAAACAAAATGTCCTTTTAACTTGTATAAGCCTCCTTCTTGGACCCCAATCACTACAACATTATCAATAGATTTTCCTTTAGGCCACATGAGGACTTCTCCATCAATGAAAGCAACTCTGAATCCTTTCTCATCTAAACTGAGATAGAAAGGAGATTCTTCTTCAAACCAGGTACATATAACACATCCTTCATCTTCATAGGTTTTTCGGACTCTAGTCTGTAGGATGCTTCTCCTACTCCTTTAATGGGATATTGATAGTCATCACCTATCTTCACCTTGTGAGGTGAATCTTTTTGAACTAAATATGAAAGATATTCCTTATAACTAGTCATGTGCTTAGAAGCACCACTATCAATAAGCCATGTGTCACTTCCATGAGTGACTGTACCTGTAAGAGATGAGATCAAAACACATTCTTCACTTGAGTCTTCTTCTTTGGTTTTCTCATGATCATGTTCATCATCTTCTGCGGCATGAGCATGATGTATTTTATACTTTCCTTTTCTGACTTGACCTTTGGAATTGGGACAGTTTATAGCAATGTGTCCCATCTTCTGACAAATGAAGCATCTGTAACTTGAGAAATCCTTCTTGAACTTGTGAGTCTTTTGTAATCCATGAGGTTTCTTATGTGAGTGAACTTCCTTCTTGCTCTTTCCCTTTCTGGTATGTGTTGCTAGGGCTTGATTTTCTTCATCGCCTAGTTTCTCTTCTCTTGCTGCCAATTTGGCTTCTTCGTGAATACAATCCTCCCATAGTCTGCTAAACCTTGTTAGCCTTCTTCTTGAACATATACCTTGAATGAATGATTCCCAAGATCTGGGGATACCATTCAATGTAGTCATCACCAACTCGGCTTCCTCGATTGTGTCTCTAATGGATTCTAGCTGTTCTTTGATTCGAGACACCCTTGTGAAGTATGATTGTATAGTTTTTGAACTTTTCATCTTCACATTCTTGAGTTGAGTTCTAAAGGTCATCTTCTGGTTGATATTCTTGCCTTAATACAATCAGGATAAGGCATCAAACATTTGCTTGGGAGTTGTTAATGATGAGACATGGGGGATCAAATAGAATCAACAATGATTCTCTTCGCCTTCACTAGGTTCTTTTTGTACTTTACTTTGGCCTCATTTTCATTAAGTTCTGGAACTTATTCTTTTACGAAATCTTCTAGATCATTTTCTTCTATTCTTTTACGAAATCTTCTAGATCATTTTCTTCTAGAATGAGCATCACTCTGTACTTCCATGCTCGGAAGTTATTAGCACCTTCAACTTCTCATCAAGCTTGGTACTGGGTGCCATCTTGTGCTTGAACAATACAATAAAGAGATAAAATTTTTCAAAGAAAGCTTTTGTACTTATCAGAGAGTGCTATCCAATGTGACCAGTTCCAGCTTCAATTCTGCAGCTGCCAAGACTTCTTGAACTAGAGTTTATGAGGAAACCCTAATTTTCCAAAATGTGAATTTTAGAATTCTGTTCTAAGGGAAAGGTGCGCCCTCCTAAGGTGAGTTCTTTGGTGGTCTTACTTTGACCAACACCCTTCAAAAAGTGGGTGAAAACACCTCGTAGGGTTTGTGCAATTGCAGCAGCTGCAACACTAGTTGCAGTTTTACAAAACTTCGTCAAACTGAGAATCTAATCCCAAGGAAGGATGTGCTAGGGTTAGGAAAGTATCCCTATGGTCTTAGTTTTCCCAACGATCTCTTCTAAACTGTGCAAATGGTTTCTTTCAAGCCCCCTGTGAAACCATGTTAAAATTTCTCTTAAGTAGTTAAGTGTGTATAGTATTCTTTAACTTTAGTCTATTAAAACAATAATTGCATGCATAAGGATCATTGAAAGAAAGACATCCACATTATTCTTCTGGCACGAACATCACAACTACTTTTGCTCTTCTGTACACTTGATCGACTTGTTGAATTTCCACGAATCTATATTGAAGAAGTTTTGTAACCACATCAACATCCAGGGTCTCGCCATCCATTCGAGCTTTATGTCATCACGGGGATTTCACTCACAAGCTCAGATAGAATTTGGCATCTAGTTCCACAATGAACTAGTAACCTTTGGTTGGCACACTAGGAAACTGGTCCACAATGACCAGGCATCTAATCACGAGGATTAGGTGATGTAGTGCGCACACACTACCCATCTAGCCCAAGGCTAGGAAACACCTCTAACCACACAGGTTGGTCGACCAGCTTAAAAGCTGGGTAACTAACTAGCCCTGAAAGCATGGCATCTACTAACCTTGTGCGAGGTCATGCTGATTGGTGCCACAGTCAGTAACTTTGCGTACTAGACTTTTTCACTGGAGTAGCAGTCTGCGTACCAGGCTTTATCACTGGGGTAGCAGTAACTCGACATACCAGGCTTTATCACTGGAGTAGCCATCTGCCTACTAGGCTTTATCACCGGGGTAGCAATAACTCGGCGTACCAGGCTTTATCACTGGAGTAGCCATTTGCGTACCGAGCTTTATCACCGGGGTAGCAGTAACTCGGCGTACCAGGATTTATCACTAGAGTAGCCGTAACGTGCCTGTGAATGACCACCCATAGTTTCTGCCACATATTGAAGTTGCTTCCCTGGATCTCAACTGTAACCCCTCACTCCCTCTTACTAGGGATGTCCTTCTGGACCACACCAAGCTTATCTTCGAAGTACACAAACTTCACTTTCGACAACAGCTTGGTCAACACGTCAACTATCTGCTCATCTGTAGCGACATACTAGAGCTTCACTGCTCCCCTCTGTACCATATCTTTGATATAATGGTACTTGATCTCGATGTGCTTGGACTTGTCATGGAACACTTGGTTCTCTTTCAACTTCACACAACTCTGGTTGTCACACCAGATACAAGTCGCCTTTAACTCGAGATCAAACAATCGTGCAAGAAGCTTCCGAAGCCACACTGCTAGCTGAACATACTGCTATATACTCTGCTTTAGCTGTACTGAGCGCCGCACTAGTCTGCTTCCTGCTGAACCATGAGATCATGGCTGATCCCATACTGAAGCAACATCCAAATGTACTTTTCTGGTTTGCAACACTACTGGCCCAATCTGAATCAGTAAAGCCTTGTAGGCTTATCTCATGATCTGAAGCATATTTGAGTCCATAATCAATTGTACCCTTTAGGTACCTCATCACATGTTTTTCTACAACCAAGTAAACACTTCTTGGCTCAACCATAAATTGACTCAACGTGTTCACCGCAAAACATATATCTGGCCTTGTGTTCGTTAAGTACATCAACAAACCAATTGTTTGTCTATACATGGTGGCATCCACTGTCTTTGAAGATGTATCGCTCAACAACTTTAGATTTGTCACCATCGGTGTAGGCATGGCCATGCAATCCATCATTTTGAATCTCTTCAGAATCTCAATAGCATATTTTCCTTGGTTAAGGAAAATCTCACTCAGTCTTTGCCATACCTCTAGACCTAAGAAGTAATGCCTCATGCCTAGGTCTTTCATCTTGAAATCTGCAACAAGCTTCCTCTTACTATTAGTGATGAGCTTCTCTTCTCCTATTAGAAACAGGTCATCCACATACAATAGTAGTATCACTGGTCCACCATCTACAACCTTGAAGTACATGTTGGAATCTGCTTTACTCTTGGTAAATCCCAAGCTCATTAGGAAGCTGCAATTCTACCGTACCATGCTCTAGGTGCTTGCTTTAACCTATACAAGGATTTTCTTCAATCTGCACACATGTGATTGACTGTCACGTGTCTCAAAACCTTGTGGCTGCTCCACATACACTTCGTCTTCTATTACACCATTTAGAAAAGTTGTCTTCACGTCCATCTGGTGTACCTTCCACTTCTTTACTGCAACCAATGCATGTATGGCTCTATCGAAGTGTATCTTCCACAGAAGCAAATGTCTCCTCATAATCTATTCCTTCTTTCTGGGAGAAACCACGTGCCAGGAACCTTGCCTTGTACTTCTTGATACTTCCATCTGCTGAATGTTCTGTTTTGTAAATCCAATTGGAACTTACAACTGTCTTCTCTTTCAATCTTGGAACCACATTCCAAACATCATTCTTTACAATGGACTAGTACTCTTCCACCATGGCATCCTTCCATTCTTTCTTCTTTGCAGCCTCTTCATAACTGGTAGGCTCTCCATCAATGATGTCACTAAGCAATGCCACATAGCTAGAGTGAGGTCGTGGCCTCTTGCTTTCTCTGAAGGATCCATTTGGAGCACCATACTTCTCTGCATCTTGAATGATTTCCCGACCCCAAGCTGGTCTTCTCTTCTTGGTATTCATCTCTCGGGATGAATCTGCAGGTATTTGTGGTTCTTCCATATCATGATCTTCTAGTACAACATCATCACCTTTATCTCTATCTGTAACTCTGGGAGCTTCAGGCTCCTCATCATGAACCTTATTTGAATGATGTTGTCTCGATCTACTGAAAGCTGTATCCTCATTGAAGGTGACATCTCTGCTAGTCTCAATCTGATGGTGACCAGGGATGTAAACTCTATATGCCTTCGATGTCTCACTGTATCCAACAAATATACCCTTCTTGCCTGAAGGGTCCAACTTCGATCTCTTGTCCTTGGGGACATGCACATACACTGGACAACCAAATATCCTCAGGTGGAGGACCTCTGGCTTTTCACCTGTAAACATCTATTTTGGTGTCTTGTTCCCAAGTACTTTGTGGGGGCTTATGTTCTGCACATATACATCGGTCTTGGCTGCCTCTGCCCACAGATGCATCAGTAAATCTTGATCATGAATCATGGCCTTCACTACTTTCATGATTGCACGGTTCTTTCTTTCTGCCACACCATTATGTTGAGGATTGTAGGGAGTAGAGAGCTCCCTCTTAATCCCAACTTCCTTACAGAATGACTTGAATTCATTTGATGTGAATTCACCTCCATTATCTGACCTTAGTATTTTTATCTTCTTTTCAGACAGGTTTTCAACAAGTGCCTTGAACTCTTTGAACTTGTTGAACAATTCATTTTTAGCCTTCAAAAAGTAAATCCAAGTTTTATGTGAGAAATCATCAATAAATGAAACATAGTATACATACCTGCTAAGTGAAGTGGTTGACATCGATCCACATACGTCTGAGTGTATAATGTCCAAGACTCCCTTAGCTTTGCTATCACTGCTTGGAAATGGTTTCTTCACGTTCTTGCCTTGTGCACATCCCTTTCATGGTCCACTTGGATTTCTGGTAAACCTGTCACCATCTTGCTCACGATCGATAGGGTTTTGTAATGTATATGAGCAAACCTCCTATGCCATAGTTCACTTGGAGTAACTGTACTGTATACTAATGCTGAAACAAAATGTCCTTTTAACTTGTATAAGCCTCCTTCTTGGACCCCAATCACTACGACATCATCAATAGATTTTCCTTTAGGCCACATGAGGACTTCTCCATCAATGAAAGAAACTCTGAATCCTTTCTCATCTAAAGTTGAGATATAAAGGAAATTCTTCTTGAAACCAGGTACATACAACACATCCTTCATCTTCATAGGTTTTCCACAGTCTAGTTTGTAGGATGCTTCTCCTACTCCTTTAATGTAATATTTATAATCATCACCTAGCTTCACCTTGTGAGGTGAATCTTTCTGAACTAAATCTAAGAGAGATTCCTTAGTCATGTGCTTAGAAGCACCACTATCAATAAGCCATGTGTCACTTCCATGAGCGACTGTACTTGTAAGAGCTGAGATCAAGACATTTTTCACTTGAGTCTTCTTCTTTGGTTTTCTCATGATCATGTTCATCATCTTCTGCGGCATGAGCATGATGTATTTTATACTTTCCTTTTCTGACCTAACCTTTGGAGTTGGGACAGTTTATGACAATGTGTCCCATCTTTTGACAAATGAAGCATCTATAACTTGAGAAATCCTTCTTGAACTTGTGAGTCTTTTGTAATCCATGAGGTTTCTTATGTGAGTGAACTTCTTGCTCTTTACTTTTCTGGTATGTGCTGCTAGGGCTTGATTTTCTTCATCGCCTAGTTTCTCTTCTCTTGTTGCCAATTTGGCTTCTTCCCGAGTACAATCCTCCCATAGTCTGCTAAACCTTGTTAGCCTTCTTCTTGAACATATACCTTGAACGAATGATTCCCAAGATCTGGGGAGACCATTCAATGTAGTCATCACCAACTCGGCTTCTTTGATTGTGTCTCCAATGGATTTTAGCTGGTCTTTGATCTGAGACACCCTTCTGAAGTATGATTGTATAGTTTTTGAACTTTGCATCTTCACATTCTTGAGTTTAGTTCTCAAGGTCATCTTTCGGTTGATATTCTTGCCTTCATACAATCAGGATAAGGCATCAAACATTTGCTTGGGAGTTGTTAATGATGAGACATGGGGGATCAAATGATCCTTGATAGAATCAACAATGATTCTTTTTGCCTTCACTAGGTTCTTTTTATACTTTGCTTTGGCCTCATCTTCATTAGGTTCTGGAATTTCTTCTTTTACGAAATCTTCTAGATCATTTTCTTCTAGAATGAGCATCACTCTGTACTTCCATGCTCAGAAGTTATTAGCACCTTCAAGCTTCTCATCAAGCTTGGTACTGGGTGCCATCCTGTGTTTGAACAATACAATAAAGAGATAAAACTTTTCAAAGAAAGTTTTTGTACTTACCAAAGAGTGCTATCTAATGTGACCAGTTCCAACTTCAATTCTGCAGCGGCCAAGACTTCTTGAACTAGGGTTTATGAGGAAACCCTAATTTTCCAAAATGTGAATTTTAGAATTCTGTTCCAAGGGAAAGGTGTGCCCTCTTAAGGTGAGTTCTTTGGTGGTCTTACTTTGACCAATGCCCTTCAAAACGTGGGTGAAAACACCTCCTAGGGTTTGTGCAGTTGCAACAACTGTAACACCAGTTGCAGTTTTACAAAACTTCGTCAAACTGAGAATCTAATCCCAAGGAAAGATGCGCTAGGGTTAGGAAGGTATCCCTATGGCCTTAATTTCCCCAATGAGCTCTTCTAAACTGTACAAATGGCTTCTTTTAGGACCGCTCTGAAACAATGCCAAAATTTCTCTTAATCAGTTAAGTGTGTATAGTATTCTTTAACTTTAGTCTATTAAAACAATATCTGCATGCATAAGGATCACTGAAAGAAAGACATCCACAGTATACACAAGATATATCCTGTGAAACCGTCGTGGGGGTGAAAAACTAGCAAAGCTTCTTCAATATAGATTCTTCAGCGAGTACAATGTCTCTTTCAAGAGAAATCTTGCCAAAACAAAAGATTCACCAGAAAACCCTAACTAAAACATAGTAGCGTACCACTAGACGAAGATAGTCCTTCACCAAATAACCAAAAACCTTAACAAGAACAACCTTCTTTTGTAGCTGCATCACCCTTCCTCTGTACCTGTGTCACTCTCTAAGACTTGCGCACTGTGTGAGAGAGCTTGTTGTGTGTTCTCCAAATGAGGTGCTAGGCCTCTTAGAAATACAAGTTGGACAACGTAGAATTAGATCAGGGCCGACCTGTCCACTTTACCCTCCTAATTTACATTTGACTTGTCAAGGCACAACAGGGCTGACTTTTACAAAGGCACAATAGGGCCAAATTAACAAATATAATATAACATTAATCTTTAGGGTTTTGTCTTGGTCAAATACAATATGAATATAATAATAATATCTTTCGAAGCTACTCAAACTTCAACAATTTTTACAACAATTTCATCTAGTCATCAAGTATAAGAAGGGTAGCTCAAATAAGTTGGAAGACATGCTTTGACAACCACCCACATCCAAGATTACAGCATTGGGAACTCTGATGCACATGGAGCTTTTTACCCATGACACATACAAAGAGGCATACATGGAAGATGAGGACTTCAAAGAGGTGTTTCAGTAGCTACAGGGCCAGATTCATATAGAAGAAGGTGATGGCAAGGTTGACTATCATTTCCAGAATGGTTTACTCTACAAGCTTAACAAGCTCTGTGTTCCTAAAGGTGAACGATTGCAACTTATCAGAGAGGTTCACACCTGCAAGGTTGCAAGACATTTTGGTGTTGGGAAGACCGTTGCCAACTTACATAGGTATGTGTATTGGCCCAGAATTCAAGAAGATGTAGCACAATATATTAGAGGATGTATACTTTGTTGTATCGGCAAGCCCAACAACAAGAAGCAAGGTCTATACCATCCCTTACTTGTACCCACTCGTCCTTGGGAAAGCATTTCTGTGGATTTTGTAGGAGGTTTACCAACCACAGGGAAGGGACATGACTATTTATTTGTGGTAGTTGACAGGTTCTGCAAAATGTACATTCTCATGCCTTGTAAAAAGACCATCAAAGGACAAGAAGCAACAAATAAGTTCTTTAAACAGGTCTGGGTGCACTTTGGGATACCAAGGAGCATCATCTCAGATAGGGATACTAGATTTATCAGTGCATTTTGGATTACATTGTGGAAGAAGATGGACACTAGGTTGAAGAGGTCTACAACATTCCATCCATAGACAGATGGGCAGACGAAAGTAGTCAATAGGACTTTGATGCAGCTTTTGAGAGGTTACAATTAGAAGCATCCAAAGACCTGGGATGAAAATTTGATCTATATACAACACTCTTATAACAGAGCAGTCCACACTTCTATTGGTAAGTCACCTTTTGAAACTTCCTTTGGGTATTTGCCACCTTTACCCTTAGATGTTATATATGGACAACAAGGAGTGAGGGAGGACCTCATAGGAGATGCATTAAAAGCAGAAAAATTTGTTGAGAAGATCAGGCAGATCCATTTGCAAGTACAAGAGACACTAAAGAAGTCACAGGAAAAGTACAAGGATGGACATGACCAGTATAGAACAAAGAGAACATTTAGAGTGGGAGACAAAGTATGGTTACAGTTGAATAAGGAAAGGCTACAGGGTCCTAGTAAGAAGATCAAGGCTCTGCAGTATGGTCCTTTTGAGGTATTGGAAAAGGTGGGAGATAATGCCTACAAACTTAGTCTGCCCCCATACATGCACATTTACTCAGTAGTGAATGTGGAGAATCTCAAACCCTATGCCTTCTATGTTGGATCAAGAGGAGGAGCAGGTCCTACCTTCCATAGAGGACTTAGCACCATATGCTCAGGCTGAGTTGGCTGAGGACATAGTTTTGCAGAAGCGGTCCAGAACTACAAGACAGGGGCAACATGACCTTTGGCAGATTGGGTTGAAAGGACAACTTCCAGGCAAAGCAAAGTGGTACTCCGGGGAGAAGGTAAAGGAAAAATTTGCTCACCTCATTCAGTAAATCTTTTGGAGACCAAACACTTCCCTAAATGGGTAGGTTTGATCTGGATTGGATCATTATATTATTTTTCATCAATCTAGATGCTTCTAGAGTGGAAAAATTGGAGGAATCAACTTGCAGGGCCATTTTGACGACTGGTCTAAATTTGGAAATTTGGGTCTGAAAAATCGTCTGAAATCTTTTGAAACCATTTTGAGGCATAAAACGACACTTTTTTTGGTCCAAACCTTACTATGGAGGAAGACTCTATATTCTACACACCGATACCTTTCCAATGGTGCAGACCGTTCATTAGTCAGAGTTCGTATGAGAAAGTTATGCCTCCTACAAGTTGACCTACCATATTGATCACCATGGTGCGAGTGGATGCAACATCAGCCTCCATTACTTAGACATGTGGGGCTAGCCATGTAGTGGATTTTCTAAGAACATTCTAGAAGGTCCAAAATCTTATCACAATTGAAGGTTGAGGAAGTCAAAACCCTACCCCTAGATGGCTATCGGGCTATGTTAAATACTGGTCCACTAGGAGTTGAAGGGGTTCCATTCATTTGCATTGTATCTTGTTCCATAGCTGAGTAGAACATCAGAGAGTGGTATTCTGTGAGCATAACAGAGGAGGAGAGATTCTGTAGTAGCCATACATGCCACTGGTCAAAGGAAACCCCTTGGAGAGTGCCTCTTTCTTTGTACTTGCATCATTTCTATACTAGAGAAAAGAGAGCAGAGCAACCTCACCTTCTAGCTGGGTTTTCTCTCGTATTGGGTTTCCCAGGTCACATCTTGTGTTTGTTGTGGATGGTGCGAATGTATTTTATTGTTCTCTATTTTCCGCATTTTATCTATTTTATGCATAAGCAGAAAATCAATAATTAAATATTCTAGAGATCTAAAGGAAAATTAACCTTATTAGTAAAGATTTCAGTATTTTATTAGATCTGTTGCGACTAACTGTTCCAGTGGAATATCCACGATAGTTTACAGATCACCTTGAGCACGTTGTCCAAGCACATTTAGTCGAGACATTTTCCTAGGCTCTCGAGATTTTTCTAGGGATCCTTTCTTCTATGCGACTCCTAACTTTGTATCTTTAATTTTTAGATGATAGACTTTAGATTCTAGGTCTTTGAGCTTAGAGGTTAGATATGCTTTTATAGGAGCCAGACTTGTACTCCTATGTATTGATTCTGATGTACCTAGCAGTGCATTTGACCTTTTTATGGTCATTGATTGGACTTTAATAAAATTATCTTTTCTTATCTTATCCATATGGGTGCTTCATTCTATGAAGTTTCTCATGCATGTTGGGTGTTATACTAGGCAGGTTTAGGGTTAGGGTTTTTGATCCTAGCCTAGGTGTACCTCGTAGATGGAATGCATTACTTGTAATCCTACTCCTCCTAGTCTATAAAGGACTGAGAGGGTCTTCCACTAAGGTTTTTGGTGAGAACTTTTTGAGCTATAGCATTAGAACTTACTATTTTCTAGATTTAATAAACCAATGATGCAGATTTGAGAATTTTGTTTTTCGCGTATTTTTTTATTAGTGTTTCCAGCGGCACGTGTTTGTATTTTTTTATTAGGGTTAATTATCCTTTAAGGGTAGAATCGGCTTACCATCGTTTTAGAAATTATCGCTCAGTTTGTAGTATAGGTTAAGTAGCTTGAAGGCAAGAGTCAAACTGGTGTAACAGGAGCTTCCCCACCAACTGTCACCTCGATGGGGGGCTCTTTCTATTTAGGGTGGCTAATCCCAAGGGAGACGTCCCTAAGTAATCTGGGTGTTGAAAGGAAAAGGATCAAGGGATTAAGGCTCAAGAGATTTATGTAGGTTTTCCCTTCACAGATTACTGCCAAGAAAGATAGTCATAGAGAAGATAAACCACAGTAGAAGCACCTGTTTGCGAGACAAGGCAACAATAAAACTAATACATGCAAAAAAGTGGTTAATACCTCAATTGTCGATGACTATCAATATGTAATACACATGAGCATAAATAATAGTAATTATTGACGAAGTCAATGATTGCAATAAAGGCTATGGCTTATAATATTACTTCTTCAATAAATACAAAATGATAACAGCATTCAATGTACAAAAATCAATCCTTGGATTATCACAACGCATTAAATATGCTCACATATAATGTTGCTGCGTCAAGCTTACTAGGGGTGACGTCAACTTTATTCTAGGTTAGTTTGGTAGGCAAAGAGGTGGACGTTTTGCAAAATAAGCCAATGAAAATGTTCAACACTCCTATGTCTATCATTAGATGACCTAGCCACAACTTTAATACCAAGCAAGAGTTCAAAAGAGGCAAGACGTCATCATAGAATTAGGGTTAGTAGGACGTTAGGGTTAGTAGGATTTGAAGTTTGAGAAGTTTTGAAGGTGTTGTTTGGACACAAGAATCTCAACGTTGGAAGTTTAGACTAGTGCCTTAGGGTATAATGAAATCAAGGAGTAAAGGCTAGGTCTCGGGAGAATCTAAATTTAAGGACAAGAAGGTTAGGCTTTCTAGTGCTGCAATGGCAGGGCCACAAAGTCAAAACCCTAAGGGGAGGAGGCTCATTCCGATGTTGCTTAAGCAAGGCCTCATGCTCCTCCCTCTTTCCTTAAAACTCTTTGGCAAAACGGCTAGCTTCAAAACATAAATCTAGGGATGAAAAGTGTTGTAGGGCCAAGGCTTTTCAAACCCTAAGAGTCAAACCCTAGGTGTAAAATCAATTAGGCCTAGGATGTCTTCTTTCTTCAATTTATGTTTCAAAACTAACTCAGAAAAAGGAGAATTAGTGTAGCAATGGCTAGGCTATATTCTTCTTAATCAAATGGCTAAACAAGTTTTCTATCATGGGGACATGAAGCAAGAACCTACTTGTGTGCTTGCTACCTAGGGTTTCAATGATTAAGCATAATAATAACAATGTAACCATAAATGTAAGATATTTAACCTACAACCATTCAATCAAGAAGTTTTGCATGAGAAATACACTTACAAATCAATGAAGAGCTTATCAAACCCTAGTTGTAAACCTTCCAAATGATAGAAAACACCATAAACATGCCAAAGATGATCCTCCACAAGTGTAGCGCCTCAACTCCAAGAGCCAAATACAAAGACAAAAGACTAAAAGTGTTTCTCTCACAAGAGAGTGAGTTATCTTATATCCAAAATGAGGCTCAACGTCCTCTATTTATATCATTCAAATGACCTTTAATTACAAAAATAGGTCATTAAAACAACCGACAAGGCTGACTAACAATAGTTACATTATTTGTCACATTAAATGCTAAAATGTCATAATTATGAGCTAAAAGGGAGACGTCAGGCCCCTCTGAGGGGGACGTTGGCCCTTTTTGGGCAAGATCAACATCCAAAAGGCAAAACGTTGGCCCTTCTAGGGCTCCTGCAAGCTGCCACACGTGCCAAATGATCCCAGTACACTGCCACATGCTCCAGAAAACGTCCCGCCTGCCCTGGGTGGCATCCTGTCCATCAAAAGCCATCATCTCATCTGTAGTGGGTGATCCCCCCTAGGCCGATCTCTGCCAAAGTGTCCTGGTAAGGACGTCCTTCTGTCTTCTTCGTGCAAGGGCTCATCACAACGTTGTCCTGCCTCTGCCATCCCAACAACTGGGCTCTTTAGCCCCATGGAGGTCCGAACTAATCATATCCCCATGAGTACCGGTCCACTGGTACCTGTCCGCCGGGTATGGTCCTACACATCAAAGACTACGCCCTCCATGGGCTCATCGGTCCTAGGGGTCATAGCAATGTCAATCATATTTCATCATTAAATTTATCAAATACATGCATGAAATTCCTAGCATATCATCTAAGAGCTCAAAGACATTACACAGATGTACTATACAAAGCTGAAGAAGACCAACAGAATAACCTATTGGGCTAATACCCACAAGAAATGGAAAGTTTCCTCAGAAGATCATTCAAGCCATGTTTTACGAGGTGATGTGGTCTAGGGATGTCCAGTCACAGTAAGACCAAGGGCAGGTGTTGTCTGTGGGTTCCTTTGTAGGAGGCGAGCTGTACCCGTCATGGATGCATTTTTTCCAAGCCCTTTATTGCCTTTATCTTTTCATTTATTGCTTTTCT
>CBVK0100189494.1:0-13904 GCA_900067695.1 Picea abies | reverse complement strand
CAACAATATTTAATCTTGTCCATACAAAACTGATTAAATACTAAAAACATATTAAATATGCCCATTATCAATAGGTGTACGCCTTTCGGCGTAATAATAACCAAAAAAAAACCAGAGTGAAGTTTCACCTATCATCTTTGTATTGGTATGATGATGACAGTGGGCAGATCTTTATGGCGCCATCATGACCCAGCAGTGGAGTGGGGACAATTCTAAAAACACCTCAGCTACTTCCAGAGTTTACTTTGCATGATAAAAATAACAATTCTGAGTTCTCTCATGGTTTGGCAATAGTTGTTGTATAATGTGATTTGTAGGTGGGGTTGGTTGTTGAAACTTCCAGAGACAAGTGTGACTTGTGTATTTTCAGATGGTAGTCCTTTGAGTAGTTGGCTTTCACAAGATTCACTGTCCTATAAATACAAATCTCCTCTGCAATATATTTCCATAACAACGGTGTCACAACAACTTAGAGTTTGAGAGCCTTACTTCCATCTCAAATCATGGAGAGCAAAGCAGAGCTGTGAGTATTTCTGTCTGCTCCTTAGGCTCTGGTATTTCAAACACCAAAGCTCTGCGCATATTCTCTGCAATTTTTGAGTTGGGTTTAGTCAGGGTTTTACCGTTCATCGATGTTTTCTCTGCAAGGAATATCCCATATTCTGCAGCTTTTAACCAACCTATTAGAAGTTTTATACTATTCTTTGGGGGCGTTGTTTGACATAAGATCCCATAGATTCAACCGGTATTTTGGCTACTGAGGTTTTTAGTTCGACAAAAATGGAGGTCGCTGTGTTATTCTATCGCTGCCATTGTGCTAACGTAGTGAAACCGATGGCATTCGGCATCAATGGTCATCACTATTTCTGCATATTAAGATCTGTTACTATGGTATTTGGGATTCTAAATGGTATTTGGGTCAAAGATATGAACTTCAGCAGCCTGTGCAGGCTGCCCATTGCTTCAGATCCATCGAAGTTACAAGAGAAGCTGTTTACGTGAACGGGTGAATCAGATGAACGGGTGAATAAGATGAACGAGATAGAAAATATTCTTCCTGAACTTTTGACTTGGTTATCTGTTTGGGCTGAAATTTTATAGGGAGTTGTGTTTAGAACAGTTCACAGATCGGATCTAGTTTGGACATTTCTTCTCGACCAAATTCCTCCATATAAGACTTCAAATTGGGGTTTGGGGTTTTAGTGTTTTCATTAGAATTTTTTATTTTTTTAATTATGGATTATCTCTTAGTTTATGGACTTAATCAGAAAAAAGAGTTGACAAATAATGTCTCTTAATTATTGGTCAATTTTAGAGTCTTAGAAGAATTTCCTAAAATTAGTTGTTTTTGAATTGTTGAACTTCCATTTTAATTATTGGTAAATTTTAGAGTCATAGAAGAATTTCCTAAAATTAGTTGTTTTGGAATTGTTGAACTTCCATTTTAATTATTGGTCAATTTTAAAGTCATGGAAGAATTTCCTAAAATTAGTTGTTTTAGGATTGTTGAACTTCCATTTTAATTATCGGTCAATTTTAGAGTCATGAAAGAATTTCCTAAAATTACTTGTTTTGGAATTGTTGAACTTCCATTTTAATAATTAGGATGGAGAAGGAATAAAGAGAGTTACTTCCCATTCTCATGTGTTTTCATTTTATTAACTACATTATCCATCTAACATCTAACTTACATAAATGGAATTTCAAAAAAATAATGAAATTGCGAAAATTATGGATTTAATGGTTAACACTCGCCAACAACGTCCATAATTGTTTTTTTCTTATACATAATTGTTTAGCTTTTAACTTAAAAGTCCCAAATTACTCCTCACTTTTGTGTGACAGAAAATAAATATTAAGTTGTTCCCAATTTGATGTTTGTTGTGAATATTTATCTACACCATTGGGCTTGTCCCTAAGTTGATGTAGTTTGTGAGTATTTACCTGCAACATTACTTTTAGATGCCAAGCAAGTTTAGCTTTCACTTTGTTAAACTAAGTGCGCAACATCAAAATTTCTTCATTGCTTACGTATAGCTTGCGCATCAAAATTGTTATAGATCTAATAATTTGTCAAGCTCAATGGGCAATATCAAAATTTCTTCATTGTCTTGCTGTTTAGTCCCAAACAAAGCTAGCTCAATGGTTATACAACTAATAATTTGTGAATACCACTGGGCAACGCTATACTTTTTTCACTATTTTTATATTTATTCATTAAACGAGGTCATCTTATATATCAAACATAAAATGCTATGAAATTCATAATATAAACACATACCAAATCATAAAATATTTTTATAAAAATAATATTAAAAAAATTAAAATCAAATCATAACAATAATAAATATATTAATTTTATAAAAAAAATTGTAAACAAAAAATTACAAGTTAGAAATTACCAACTACTTAGATATGCTAAGTAAAGTACATTTAAAATTAGGAAATTCAATTTCAATTGAAATAGGGAGATTCAATTAAGTATTGAAGTCCAACATATTGCATTAAAAATCCATAACACCCAAATTAAGCAAAGTACATTTAAAATTGGGAAATTCAATTTCAATTGGAATAGGGAGATTCAATTTAGGGAAGTATTGAAGTCCAACATATTGCATTAAAAACTCATAACACTCAAGGACATTTAGAATTGGGAGATTCAATTTCAATTGGAATATGAAGATTCAATTTAGGAAAGTATTGAAGTCCATCATATTGCATCGAAAACCCACAACATTCAAGATACACAATCTTCACAGCAAAGTTTTACCATAGCAAGCGAAAAAGGAATGTCCAAAAGTTGCATTGATGATTTTTATTTAATCCTACTTCCATTTGATTCCTCAACACATAGTGACATGTGGATATCTATGCACAAACACTATGGAATCTAAAATATTTGCAAGTAATCATCATTATTGGTGTGAACAAGTTATTAATGTATTGAACAATGGGTTTGCAATAGTTGTTTCATGACAAAGTATTGATATTGATAATGATATTATTTGAGTATACCATTTTATAATAGAGGAATGCTTGCATCCCAATACAATATATATTTAGTTTTATATATTTAAATTTGTAATGGTTGTTTTTGGAAATTTGTTAGGGAATATTCAAACTTGTAATCCTTGGTTTCGAGAATGTGTTAGAGAAAATGTTAAGATGTAAGTAGAACTTAGAAAGAAATAAACAAAATACATAATAAATTTTTTGAAAGAGTTGATCAATATAAAGTTATAAACATATTTCATCCTAGGAATACAAATCTTAATCCTAAAAATTTATAGAAATGGTAATGTAGTTCATAGGCTTTTAAAATTCGATGAGCACTTGCAATTTAGTTACACCTTTTTAATTTAAGAGAGTCTTCAAATCCCTACTTGAATTACTAAAAATAAATAAAAATTGTTAGTTATCCTAGGATAATATATATAGATATGCTTAACAAGATCTTTGAAGTAGAGGTATTCGTGAACTAGTTTAATGCATTAATTATATTTTCCTCGACTATTATTGTTAGATAATCTAAGCAACAACAACATACTAAGAAGCATGCCAATATACAAGGGGATATCTAATGAAGTTATGGATTAAGTAAAGGGGCATCAACTCCAATTCAAATATCTTCACAAGTTTTGGGAGATACCAAATTTCCTAAAGTCCAAAATCATACAAAAAATATAGTTACCAACTTGACAAGAACCTTCTAGAATTCTCATTCTTTTAGAGTCGTATTTAGTCTTTATTTTTACCAACTTCAAAAAGGGGTTCTACCAGTAGCACCATTTTTTCCAGGGTTAAAATTACTAACTTTTACAACCACTGTCTTAACAACCTCATATTTTTTGCTAGAAAAACCATTAAATCGACCCCTAAACCGAAACGTGGTCTCAATACAAGCACTTTTTTATGTCAAAATCACAACTTCTTTCAAGCAATGGCCTCAACAACTTGTACCATTGCAACCAAAGCCTTAAAATCAACCCCAAAATCCAAAAGTGGTGACCCCAGTAGCACCCTCGTTTTTTTCGAGGTTAAAATTGCAACTTCTTTGAAACCC
This sequence comes from Picea abies, assembly GCA_900067695.1. NCBI lineage: Eukaryota > Viridiplantae > Streptophyta > Pinopsida > Pinales > Pinaceae > Picea > Picea abies. The sequence continues at coordinate 9,841 of CBVK0100189494.1, read as the reverse complement.
ATGTATTTGACAACCAATAACTTTGCAACCAAAATCTTAAAATCAACCCCCCTTTTTTTCGAGCTTAAAATTTAGTCATTATTTAAAATATGACCTAAAGTCCCAATATTCTTACAAACAAAATAATAAAAAAATGAAAAAAATAAAACAAAAGTTGAGAAAAATATAAAAAATTAAGAGAAAAAAATTAAGAAAATGGAAAAAGAATCCAAATAAAACATCTTTATTCTTAATAAAAAAAAATATATTTTTTAAAATTTAAAAATAAAAAAGTCGGATGGGGTGTTATATGATCATCATGATAATGCAACTGATGACTAATGGCATCGACACCTAGCATTCTTCTCCCCTTTTAGGGTTGGTGGTTGACGCTTGGTTTAACTACCAAATTGTAAGTAGTAACCAACGATTCTCCTTGCAGAGTACGATGGAAGGGGAAGCCTAGGTGCCTGGTATAGGTGATTGAGGACTTGGGCTCCCATTCAGATAAGTAACTATCCCGATGTTCAAATGCTTTTTTTTAAGGCATAGGTTTTGTTTCTTTGTTATAGTAGTTTATGGTTTAAAGCCTTCGAGATTACAATGTAAAATGCTTTGAAATTTCAGCCTTTGGGTTTTCCTTTACTGTCAGCACATTCTTGGTGCTTGGGTTGGTTTCCTTTATTGGAAACCCAAGTAGCAGGCTCCCAAAAATGTACATTGATTTTTGTTAATAGAAGGTAATACATGCTAGCTTAAAATATTGAATAAAAAATATAACTTAAAAAAAACCCATAACATCTTTTTTAATTAAAAAAAAAAAAACATATATATATATATATATATATATATATATATATATATATATATATATGTTGGTTGGGGGGAGGGAAGGGGTGGGGGGGACATAAAAATTGGGATTTAAGTGGGATTCCCCATTACCCTCATTTTCTACCCCTCCCCTTGTGCTCTCCCATTAAAGGAGCAACAGGGAATGCTCCTCTAACAAGTGAGTGAGGGAGGGTGTTATAGTCCAAAAATGTCACATCTATGCATCCAAGACATTGGCCCATCCATTTGCATACTTTGTCAAACATAATGTTGACGTTTAGTTCTAAAAATCCATTTTTGGAAAATGTGTGTGTGATGAGCGTGGATAGCCCACTTACACAAATACTTGGATTTTTTCTTAGGGCGGACACCCTCCAAAAAATAAATAAACAATAAATGATGAATTGAAATGATGAGAGAGGTCATTTGTACTTACTTGGTTCAGGTTTGAAGACTTTTGGTCCATCGTAGATCCTTGAATTTGTGTTTTAAGGAAGAGGGAGTTTTTACTTTTTGGTTATTTTCCAATTTGCAATGGTTAAAATGAGTTGTCTACCCCTATATATAGACTTTTTTGGCTCTTTTTGCCCCATTTTGGTCCTCTTTTCCCTATTCTTCATTTTTTCCTCTCTATTTTATTTATTTTTCTCATATTTTGAGTGTTTTATTTTTTATGATTTTGTTTGCAACAACATTGGACTGTTAGGCCATGGTTTCAATAATGTTCCAATTTTATGCTCGGAAAAAATGGGGGTTGTTGCTTGTAGCACTTTTTTTCCATTCGAAGGTCGATTTTAAGATTTTGGTTTCAAGAGTATTGATTGTCAAGGTCGTGGATTTCAAAGAATTTGCAATTTTGACCTAAAAAAAAATGGGGGTGCTACTAGGAGAACCACTTTTTTATTCTGGGGTTGATTTTAAGATTTTGGTTGTAACTGTATAGGTTCTTAAGGAATTTTTTTGAAAGAAGTTGTAATTTGGCCCTAGAAAAAAAAAGTGCTTCTCTTGGTGCCACTTTTCAATTTAAGAGTTGATTTTGATCATTTTTATTGCAAACATTGTTAAGGCCGTGGATGAATATTTATACTAATTCTATCTTCTAAAGAAAATTCTAGAGGAATATCTTTCTAGAAGTGGAAGCTTCGATTAGGTATTCTTACATTGACTTGTTCACATTTATTAAATAGGCCTTACTAACTAATCTCAGCCTTTTTTACATGGAAAATATATTATTCTACCTACGTGAGGGGTTAGGGAGGTTAAGTCCCTAACATTGTACAATTTTAAGACCCCAATATAATTCTATAACTTAATTACCATCAATATTCTTGGGTACTAATAATTCATAGAAAATATAATCAAAGACATACCAAGCAAGGAACGTTAAGATTTTACACTCAATAAATCCTTGAAGAGGGAATTATATTCAATCAGTCCATTCTCGTCTTTGTTTCTATTATACAATTATATAGAAATAGGTGACCATAACAACTATCTTGTAATTAAATATTCAACTCACTCATATCCATAATTATCTCCAATAATATCTCAATGAATCGCTCAACTTGATTATATGAAATTCTCATCCTAACATCTCTCCTTGTCCCCATCTTTGATTCATGCAAAGAATTTTAGGCATACTCTACTTCATTAAAATATTACTCTACTTCATACTCCCCCTAAATGAATACTTGTGATTTAATCATCTTTCTTTTACTAATCCTTTGAATTTTTCCAATCTTCATCTTCTTCCTTTACAATCTTTGTCTTCAATTTTCTTCAACTATGCTCTTCATTTTCATCTTGTATTTGTAAGATATAAACATTGTGTTTTTTGAAGTCCATATAAATAAGACCATCCATCAGAATACATGAGTTTCTAGTTGTTTTATCTGCCAATTCTCCTAGAAACCATTTCTCATACATGGTTCATCAATAATTCTTGAATCAAAGACCTTTTCACCCCCCTTGCAACGTCATCAACCACCATCCTAGGTTTTCTTTGGTTTAACTATAACCACATCCTAGGCTTTTGTGGGTTACCCTCAACCTTTAAAATTCTCAAGTGGTTTCTACTTACCACAAAACATACATTACAACAAGTGGTTTTAGCTAACCACAAACCATCAACATTCAAATTATGGAGGTGCACTTGCCTTATCATCGTTTACATCCTTTACATCACTTATAACCATTACATCATCATTTGTCTCGAGTGCATACAATTTCAAACAGATTTCGATTTAAGGATAATTTATCCATTTTACATACATAGGACCATGACCATCTTGTCTTCCATCATCAAAAAATTATCAAGGAGGATAATCAAACTTCTCAAGAATTTAATTTTCTATGGGTCCATTTCAATTACTTTTGCATCTCGGTTATTTGCACACGATATTATTTTCAGTACTTATTTATCTTGCTTATGTTCATTCATTCTTCTTTTGATGATTCATGTTTCTTGGATTTGCACTTTCCATTGCATTTTTTGCTTGGGCCCGGTGTTATGTGTCCATTGTTTCATCTTCTTTCACTTTCTTTTACCATCTTTTTTTTGTCTTCTATCATCTTCTTTCACTTCTTCTCTCATATTCTCTTCTTTTATCCTGCTTTGGCTACATCATATCTATCATATTTGTCTCTTTCTACACTTCATTAAGTATCTTCCTTCAACTTATTTTATCTTCATCTTTATCTTGTTCTTGATGTCTTCTTCTTTCATCTTGTTCTCGATGTCTTCTTCTTCTTCTTTGCTTTCTTTCATCAACTTCTTTTGTCTTTTGCCATCTTTTGCTTACACCTACAATTTCATCATGCAACTAAAATTTCTTGCATAAAATGTTTCTTGTTGGAGGGACATCTCCATCTCCCAAGACCTCTTTGACACTAGATTGACAAACTCAATTGACACACCAATGTCACGATATGATATAACTCAAATATTGACTTGAATTCAACTTTAAATATGGCTTTACAAAGACTTCATTACATAACTAGAACTCTTTCAACTCACACTTTCTATAGACTCTAAATTTGGACTTCAACCTCAATTTCAACTCTAACTTCAGCTTGGTTCAACTAAACTATACCTTATTCCAAAATGGAAAAATTCATTGATAGTTTTAATTTAGAGATGCAAACTTTAAACATGGGGTGTCATGTACCACCAAACATGAACTCCAATTACTTGTCTTCATTGTGAAGATTGGACCATTATTAAATGTCACTAAACTTGAACTACATAATACATTTGACTAGGTCCACATGACCATTACATAGCAATCTCAACTCTTAAGAAAAAAATGAATATTTCTCACTTTACAAAAAATGCAGACTAATGGATGTTTCTCACTTTACAAACAATGCAAACCCCTTACTTTAAACCAAGGCACCCATCACTTTGATGATAATGAAGACCTTTACAATTGTCCAAATGATCCAAAATCATTAAAACTACTACTAACTCATTCACATTTTTCACTAGGACCTTCATCATTACTAAACTCTTTTGCATCTCAATGTTTTTTCACCCTTTTAACTTCATTAAAATGATTCAAAATCATTGAAACTATTACTAACTCGTTCACATTTTTTTTACTGACCTCAAACATTACTTTGAACTTTTTTTTTTGCATCTCAATGTTTCTTTACCTTTTTTACTTAATTGATACTGTATGGTCCACGTGACTATTAAAACAAAAATATGTCCCACACGATGCGAATGTGACAATGACCAAAGCACTCCAAACACAACCTCGCTCACATGCTTTTCTTTGATAATGTGGACAGATGTCAAAATAAATTGATAGGACAAGGTAATTAATGACCAAAATGAAAGCAACCATATAACTTTATTCAATAATGTCATCCCTTTGTTTTCCCGTTGTCATGTTAATGCTGAAGCTTTTGTGGCCTTCTTTTCTTTCATTCATATGCAATATTTGCATGCATTGAACCAACATTTATTACACTCTTGCATCTATTGGTACTTTTCACACTTTCCTTTCTCGCTGCACTGAAATATCTAGGCCGGCCCTTAAACCATGAGAGACATGACGCCAAACGTTTGATATTAATAATTAGTAACAAATACAATCAAATTAAATCAATCCAAATACAATCAAGTTAAATTATCTTAACAATTATGTCATGATTAAATAATTCAATATAATTATATAAATTATCATAACAATTATATCATAATTCAATATTCAGTGAAACCAACTTCATCACTATATTTAATATAATAATACTTATGTAAAATATTAAACTTCATAACAACCATCTTCATGATTTTTCAAATATTCCCCAAGATAAGAGCATTGCTAGTCTATTGAAATGGTTTCATCCAGGGTACACAGTGATATTGTTCTTTTCTTTCAGTTTGATTATGAGTTCCACTTCTGATTTGGTTGTAGAGAAAAATAAAAGTTGTGCTCATAAAGCTTGAAAAATGACAAAGCGAGGGAGTGGATGAGGACGGTCTCTGAGGAAACCCTAGCTGGAGGCGGCTAGGGTTAGTTGCGGTCAGTGATCCTGGAGCGGCCTAGTAATGGGATGAAAAATCAAAATTTTCAGACTGAAGTCAGGCTCGCTAGACATCTCCGAAGGCGGGCATTTGAGTTTTTTTCATTTCTTTTTTCCCAGAGATATTTTCGCCCTCAACTCACATGGAGGATTCTTTGGACTATTCATTAGACTCGATCGAGGAGGAGGAGATTTGGATGATGTCAGGTGGCCGACGATTTTCGAGGGTAGCTCTGGAGGTGGATGAAGATGTAGGTTCGGGTGCTAACCTCGAGACAAGTGGAGTTCCTCTCAGGTATGATGCTCCCCATCCTCAGGTATGACCAGCTTTCTCTGTAGAGGTCTCTCCAACTGCCCAAGATTTCTCTCCAGCTTAGGTTTGGGTCAGGTGGACTGGGGAACTCCTGTTCTAATTCCCTAGAGTCCCAGTCTGAAGTTAGACTCCCCCATTTCTTTGACTATTCGGTTGCCCTGGGTGGTGAAGAAGAAGACCATATTGTTTTTGGTCGCCCGCTTCTATCTCCCACTTGGCCTTTGTCAGCGGGAGCCCTAGATGAAAACCCTCTCTCACTCCCTGGCATCGTTCCAGCCTTCCTAAATCTTGAAATCGATAGGGGACAAATGCCTACCCCTCTGACTCCCACACCCCTGGACTGCCCTTCTTCTTTTCTTTCTTTTCCTGATGCTTCAATTTGTGCGAGTGTTTTGGACCAGGTCGAGGAGGAAGCGACACTTCCAGCCCAAAATAGGGTAAGGAATACCTCTGGTGGATTGAAAACAAGTGATTCAGTCGTGAAACCCCGAAGGAAAAAAAAAATGGGTTTTGAAAAAACCATGGAGTATTGACTCATCTCTTTTCCTCTTGAAAAAATGGAACCTTCTTTTTGACGCAAGAAGGGAGACAATTAATGTGATCCTAATTTGGGTACGACTCTCGAGACTACCACCAGAATTATGGACAGAGATGAGCTTCAAATAATTGAGGAATGCGTTGAGGACTTATATGGACATGGACTTGTCATTCAGGAAAACAAGGAAGATAATGGTAGCAAGAATTTTGGTCTCCTAGGATATCCGAGCAGGACTAGCGGAATATTTGGAGTTTTTAATGGGGGGAATCCGATTTCGTCAAAGTCTGGATTATGAAGGCATTCCTTTTTGTTATAGACGTTGTCACAAATATGGACACCTGGCCAACCACTTCCACCTCCCCTTTTGACCTCGTCATCGCTCTTTGGGTTCAACACAAGGAAAAAAGAGGTCGACCTCCTCGGTGGAAGGTAGTTCCCCTACCTCAAGGATCCGTGAAGACGAGTCTCCCCCTCATTATAGGGTTGATCAAGAACTATCTTGCAGAAAGGAGAAGGATATGAGGAGTGAGCATTCGACCAGAGCAGGATCCTCATGCACCCTCCAGAATTCTCCGTCAGAAAATGAGGGAAATAAAAGGAATCATGATCTCCTTCCAGGCCTGGCATCACTTTTTGGTAAGGTTTTTACTCCACCACCTCTTAATTTGGTTATTTCCTCTTTGGAATTATTGGGTAAGGACTGGATCAACTCAGAAAAAGGGTCTCCAAACCCTCTCTCTCCTTATCCCCTCCCCTACAATTCTCCAAAGACCTTGGCCCTTACTGGTCCCCCCACTCTCCTCCCCACCTCTCCCACCAGTCAACCCTCTTAGTAGGACTCTAGTTCCTCTCTAGATTCAGGAGACGAAGGTATCATCTACCAGTTAAGAAATAGTGCCATTAGGGGAGCTGGATGGGATGCGGGATTGGGAAAAAATCCGATCTCTTCCAGAGGCTCAAAAGGCAAAGGCCATAAATCTTTTCTTTCAAAATCCTAATCAAAATCCCAAGTGGATATTACCGAAGGAAAACAAATATCAATAGTACGGGTGCTTAGAGAAACGACGACCCGAGAGAGGGCCTCACCATGAAAATCCTATATTTTAACTGTCGAAGGTTGGCAGGCCCTCATAAAAAATCTTCCCTCCAGAGGATGGTGGTGTCAAACCAGCCGAATTTGTTGCTCCTTCAAGAAACAATGGAGGATGAAGCTATGGTGGTTTCCTAGCTAAAATTTGGCTTTAAAAATTGGGATTTTGTGGGGTTGGACGCAAATGGGTGCTCAAGAGGGGTGGCTTTAGGTTGGAACACTCTGAGAATAAAAATAAGCACCACTTGGGGCTTTGACTCAGGCTTGGGAGCTTTGGTGCAAGAAGTAGGATCGGAAAAATAATTTGAAATCTTAAATGTGTATGGACCCTATCAAGATAGAGCACCTTTCTGGGAAGCTTTGCCGAGAAAGTCCTTCTTCTCTCACTCCAACCTGATCCTAGGAGGAGACTTAAATTTTTTTTGGGGGAATGTGGAGTCGTGGGGACCAAACACAAGAGTGGATCCACTCTTGTATTTCTTTGATATATTCCTAATAAGATTAAAGCTCATGTATATTCCCCTGACTAGGCTCTGCTCCACATGGCGCAAAAAAAGGGTGGGGGGTGAAAGAATTGAGAAAATACAAGATCATTTCTTAATTTTTGAGGCGCTGGTGGAAGATGGTAATATGATGCACCAATGGGTGGGCTCTGAGGGTATCTCAGATCACTCCCTAATTTTATTTCAACTAGCCTCGGGTCCTAAAAATCCCCGCACCCCTTTTATATTTAATTCAAAATGGTTAAAAGATGAAAGCTTCACCACACTGGTCAAAGACCTTTGGAAACCAATTCAGGATACTCATATCGAGCCAGCAGGCATACAAATGGAAAGAAAGTTGTGATGAGTAAAGGAAGCTATTGTGATCTGGGCATGAGCCAAAAGGCAGAGGGATTTGCAGGAGCTTATTGAAGTTGAAACTGGTCTCCAAGTTCTATTGGATTTGGATGGAGAAGGTTTTAGATCTCCATATATAAAGGAAAAGTTTTTTAGGCTAGAAGAAAGGAGAAGAAAGTTGTTGGAAGAAAAGGAAGTTGAGTGGAGACTAAAAAGCATAGCCACTTGGATTGAAAAAGGAGATGAGAACACAAAATTATTCCAAGCATTTGCAAAAGGAAGAAAAATGTCTAATACCATTTGGAGTCTGCAAGACCCCGAAGGAAGAAAGATCTCTTATTTTGATGGATTGGCTAGAATGGGTAAGAATTTATTTCAATCTCTTTTTAAAGCCACTCCAGGGGCATCGCTTGCAGATATAGTTAGATTTCCCCTTTTCTTCCCAAACTTTGTGGGGGAAGAAGAGAACCGTGCCCTGATAGAAGAGGTCTTTGAGGATGAACTGAAAGAAGTTATCCATAGTTTTCAAAAAGATAAGAGTCCAGGACCGAACTGATGGACCCTTGAATTATTTCTTGGTTTCTATGATCTCATTAGGGAAGATATTCTCAAACTTGTGGAGGAATCCAAAGTTAGAGGCCATTTGCATCCACCCCTAAACTTGACCTTCATAGCTCTCATTCCAAAGGTGGATGATCCATCCTCTTTAAATGATTTTTAACCAATTTCCTTATGTAACTGCATTTACAAGGTGATATCCAAAGTTATTGGAAGGAGAATTAAATCTACTCTTTCAGGTAAAATCTCTCCTGAAAGGTTTGGCTTCCTAGAAGGAAGAAAAATTCATGAGGAAATAGGGGTTTCTCAAGAAGTCATGCACAGCCTCAGATCTTCAAAGAGTAGGGGAGAAATCTTAAAAATTGATTTGTCAAAAGATTTTGACAAGGTAAACTGGTTATACTTAAGAATGCTCCTTACTCACTTGGGTTTCAGGGTCCCCTTCATAAATTAGATAATGAGTTGCATCACATCGATCTCTTTTGTTGTTCTAATCAATGGGTCAGCCTCAAACCTTTTTCATGTTGAACGAGGATTAAGAAAAGGATTTCCTCTATACCCTCTTCTCTTCCTTTTGGTAGCAGAAGGACTAAGTAGAGCCCTAAAGGAGGCAAAAGTTAGAGGATAATTTTCTGGAATTGCCATTTCCCCAACATTATAGATTTCACACCTGTTATTTTTGGATGACATTCTAATTTTTTGCAATGGGAATAGAATGTTGAAACTTTACTGAAGATTTTGAAACTTTTTGGGAAAGAAACAGGTATGGAAATTTATAACAGAAAGTCTACTCTATCAACTTAAATTTGGATAGAGCATAAACTGATCTGTACAAAAGGATTTTCCCTTTCGATTATAAGGAAATTGAAGAAGGGCTCAAGTATCTAGGTTTCCACTTAAATCCCAACAAGTACAAAAAAGAGGACTGGACGTGGCTCTTGAAAAAATTAGAAAGAAGGCTTAAAGTATGGAGCTTTAGATGGCTATCTAGGGAGGGAAGAGTGGCGCTAGAAAAATTAGTTCTAGAAGCCATCTGTGTCTATTGGATGTCTCTAGTGTGGATCCCTAAAGGAATTCTTGAAAGGGACCAAAAATTTTGTTCCAGATTTTTTTGGGCAGGAACAAAAGACAATCATGATGTCCCCTAGATCTCCTGGGACATT
>CBVK0100189493.1:0-13905 GCA_900067695.1 Picea abies | reverse complement strand
TATATATATATATATATATATTATTTTATTTTTTCTTTCTATTGCTTATGGGTTTCAATGAAATTTGTGAACCGAAAAACACCCTGCAAATTGGAAGATGCTTTACATTTGGACCAGAAATAATCTATTAATATATATTAATATGAATACTATTGGAGTAAATATAAACACTTTCTCTTTAAATTTTCCTTGTTTTCTTCCCCTCTATTATCCCTTTGTGGTTCTATATTTAGTCACATTTCTATGATCATGGCTTCCCAGGTTCATGGATTGGCAGATGCTCATATTTATCTATATATTCACATCATGAGCCCGATCGACCGCAGTCCATTTCAATACTTGCCCAAATATATGACCAGCGAGTCCCTGGTTTGCGGTATCCAACACTTATGCCCCATGTTCTGTCATATACATATTGCACCCAAAAAATTCTGTGATCTACAATTCATGCTTTTACTAGTGAGAAATCACCAGGGGTTCGAAAATATTGGCATTAATAAATGAACAGTCGATGTTGTTCTGTGAGATACTTAGCCCTTTTTCCCTTTTCTTCTTCCTGTCTATTATCCCTTTCTGGTTATATACTTAGTCTCCTTTCTATGATCATGGGTTCCCAGGTTGGCGGGTTGACAGATCTTCATCTCCAGCTATAACCTCACATGACGAGTCCGACCGACCGTTGTTCCTTTCCATACTTAGCCAATTTTATGGCCATGGTTGCTGGGGCTGGCACTTTCGAACTCTGCTGCTGCTTGTTCCGTGATATACATCTTGCACTCAAAACTTCTGTGATCTACAATTCCATTGCATACTCCTTGAACTCGCAAGATTCACTCTACCAGGGTTCACAAAAGTTTAAAAGCATCTTTCGCTGCCTTCCATCCCCAATAACTTCACGACCTTCCCAATGCACATTAATTATGGTTTTACTAGTGACAATTGAACACACTAGTACGAAACAATTGGCATTAACAAGCAAAAAAACTTGAGGACATCTCCCATTAACACGCATTAAACCACCATTTACAGTACTCAGAATGATCACCATTCCTTTCTATACTTAGCCAAAATTTTCCACCTATTCCGTGATATACATCTTGCACCCAAATAAATTCCCTGATCTACAATTCCACCCCGGGCTCCTCCAACTTGCAACCTTCACTTTACCCAGGTTCATAAAAAGTTTCAAACCATTTATGTCTCCCTTCCATCCTTGCCACAATCACACACTTCCCAATACACATTAATTATTTCGGCCTCTATATTAACTTCCATTGTTCCATGACCTACACACAACACTCGGACCTCCGTGATATACAAATTGACTGCCAAACTCCCACATCGTCCCCTCTTTCGTGTTACACATTATGCATTCAAATGTTCTGAGTGATACAATTTGACCGTCGGGGCCTCGCGTCTTCTAGGGAAACCTTGTCACCCTATTTTGGATCCTCGGGTTGGCGGGTTCACGAAATATCCAATTCCTATTCATTGTTTCCTGTGCCAACCATCTTCGTACTTCTTTCCAAATATGCAACAAAAAAGGTTTAATGCTAAGACTTCATCATGCAACAACCGTAAAGATCGTCATTAATAAGAAAAATCCTCGAGGAGACAGTCACACTGACTATCCCTACACAACTTGTCCAGAAACATGTAGAGAAGATCTTGCCAGGTAATGGGAAAGCTATTACAAATGTCAATATATTAGCGAAAACAAGTCTGGGATATCGTTTCCCTATTCCATACTTAGTCCGAGATTACAGGTTCCTAGACTGACGGGCTCAAAATTGTGTTTCAAATCTTCCGCGACTTGCAAACAGTGCCCAGAGTTTCGTGATATACAATTTGTCCACTGGAATGCCCCATCACGAGCCTGACCATCCGCCGTTCCTTTCAATACTTAGCCGCAAGTTGGTTGTATGTTCATGACGTGGTACATTTCCATGGTTGCACATGCTGCAACCACTGTGTATCGAGTCTGATCTACCTTTTCCATGTTCCATACTTAGACACTTTTTCAATTACGGGTTCCCAGACTGGCGGGCTCAGGATTTCGTTTCCAATGTTCCGTGACTAGCAAACAGTACCCAGATTTCTGCAATATACAATTTTTCCGCAGGAATTCACCATCATGCCCTCTTCCATGTTACGCATTCTGTGGTCAACACTTCCGAGAGATACAATTTGACCCTTGGGCCCTCTCCTCTGCTGGCTGTATCTTGTAGCCCTATTTTGAAGCCTGACCAACCTATTTCGATAATTAGCCATTCCTTAATTGTTGTTCCTTGTCCCCACCACCTTCCTACTTCTTTCTAGATATGCAATTGGTAATATTTAATGCTAACACTTCGTCATGCATGAAACTTAAACATGTCATTAATGAGTGAAAGGCTCGAGGAGATCTCCCACACTTCTGCCATATACAAATTGACCTCTAGAGTCCCACATTATCCCCTCTTCCATGGTACACATTTTTCACTCAAGTTATGAGGCTACAATTTGACCCTAGAGAAGTCACGTCTCCTGGGGAAGCATTTTCTCCCTAATTTGAAGCCCATCCGACCACTTTCCATACTTTCCCATTTCATGGAATCTCTTTTGTGGATCCTCGGGTTGGCGGGTTCACGAAATCTCCAATTCTTAGTCACTGTTTACTGTTCCCTCCACCTTCACACTTCTTTCAAAGTATGCAATGACCAAGGTTTAATGATAACAGTTCATCATGAAACAACCGTACAAACTGTCATTAAAAATAAAAAAGGATCGACGAGATAGTCACATTGATTATCACCACAAAACTTTCCCAGAGAGCTGCAAAAAGGATCTTGCCAGGTAATGGAATATCTATTACAAATTTGAATATATTAGCGAAAACGAGTCTGACCAGTCGTTTCCCTATTCCATACTTAACCCACTTTTTTGATTGTGGGTTCCCAGACAGGCGGGCTCATGATTGCGCTTCCATTATTTCATGGCTTGCAAATAGTACCCATAGTTCCACGATATACAAATTGCCCTCTTCCGTGTTATGTGTTTTACACTCAAAAAGTTCTGAGACATACAATTTGACCCATAGACCCTCACCTCTAACAGTTGTACCTTGTAACCCTATTTTGAAGCTCGCCCGACCGATTTCGATAATTAGACACTCCTTAATTTCTCTTTCCTGTCCCCGCGACCTTCGTACTTCTTTCTTAATATGTAATTAGTAACCTTTCATGCTAACAACTCACCATGCAGGAACCGTCAACATTGTCATTAATGAGAGAAATGCTCGAGAAGATCTCCCATTAATACAAATTAAACCAAGATATCCAGAGAGTTATATTATCCCTTCCGATTGTTCATCTCAAACATGGGTCATCGCGTTAGCCCGTTCACAAAATCTCTAGTCCTTAATTTCTCATTTCCGTACCCGCCATCTTCACACTTCTAGGTATGAAATTACTAGTCTTTAATGCTAACAATGCATTATGCAAAAACCACCGAGATTGTCATTAATGAGAGAAAAGCTTGAGGAGATCTCCCATTCACACGCTTGGACCAAGATTTATGCAGGGTTATATTATCCCTTCTAACTCTTCATTTCAAACATCGTCTAGAGCAAACGAACATTCTCGTAAACTTATGGCAGCAACTTGACAACAGTTTCGTGGAGATACAGTGCATATATTCGGATGTGAGGACCAAAACTTCTAGTGGTCTAGGGCATACTCTTACTATTCATCCCATTCCGCCCAGAGCGAAGTGATTTGGACCTCTGGAATCGCTTCTGCGGGTTGTGTCCCTGAGGTTTTTGACTGTAAGGAAGTGGTCTCGGTGCGCCAAAAAATATATTTCAAGCCAAATAATTAATACCCTGAGCGACCATTCTCTTGTTTCTTTGTCACCTCAGGTCTTCCGCAAGATGTTAAGATTGTTAGAGCCAACATTGAACTTCAGAGGACAAGACTGTAACCGGTTCCTAGAAAAACATGATAATGGGTTGGACCTCTTACCCGAGTTCCTCGAAGACCCAACAACAGTTCCTGAAGATATCACAAAGTTGCAGGTCAGTTCCTTTAGAAATTCATTCCGGGAAATTGCTTGGCTGTTTACAAGAATAACAGGACAGGAATCCATGACAAGCATTTCCCGAATAGTTATTTATATTTTGTACTTCACAGTCAAGGAACAATTCATTTTTGAATGGAGAAGCTAATTTCCATTGAAATCCGTTCCCAACTGTCATGATTCAAAGAAGAGAATAAATTTTATATGTCATCCTACTTGATTTTCGCAATAGCTCATTGTTGTCCGTTTCCAAAACTGTCTTTGTCCAAGAAAAAAAACTATGAATTCAATCCAGTAACATTCTGGTACTAGGCCTTGTGGAGGTGCAAGCCCTCCTATTGTTTTTATGAGGTTTTCAATGACTTTGTCTCGGTTTTCAAAGATTTATTGTTAGGAAAGGATGCTCCCTGGATGTCTGGCCAGACAACCGAGTTTTTGGACAGGAAGGGCACACTTGAATGAAAGGGAAATTACAGTGTAATAATGATCTTTGGCTCCAAGGAAAATCCTACGTTCCTTCCATGTCACATCACAGACAAGATGCTTGTTACAGAAATAACAAGGCAATACAACTACTGTTTTCATTTTTTCCATGGCAAGAGAAAAAAACAGTTCATTCCTCTGCCCTGGAAAGTCAGGGACTTCGTGTTCAGAAACGTCAACAAGATTGACGAATTCACGGGCCATTTCAAGAACTTGAACCTAAAACATGTTGAAAGGATAAGAGGGTTCGACCCTACTGGGATTTTTCGAGAACATTTACTATCAGTTGGATTTAACAACTCTTTTGTCCATAGACCCCTGACCGAAGACAGAGACAGTGATGACAACACTCCTTCTGACAATTGCGATGTAGAGACATTGCAAAGCGCAACTGAATTATACAGACAATGGGGGAAAAGGCTCTGGTGAGAAGAATGTCCAGTCCTCGACCAACACTCCTAAGAGCATGACATCACAGAGAATCACTTCAATGACCCACCCCAGTAAGAAAGAAACCCCAGAATATTCAAACGAAGGAGGAGATAAGAACCCTCCTCGCGGAAAAATTGATAGTTCTCATAATATTCCCTTGACGAAGAAGAGAAAAAACATTGTAGGGCAGGCGGAAGAGCCCGAAATTGAAAGTGAGGACATGCAACTTGAAACTTCTATGGATTTCGTGTTCCACAAAGTTGATCCGCCCGTGGATGCAATGCACCATAGTTCCACAATGGAAATAGCTAAGACCGACATTTTTGATGAAGATGAATCCTTTGTATTCCAAAGCGTTGTTTTTTACAGCCAATCTAAAAAATTAATTATTGAAAAGAGAGATGTAAAAAATAAGAAAGGGAAATCTCGTTCAAAGATTAACCTTAGGAAAATGCAGCTGTCCCAAATATCCCAATTTCACCACGCAATTACTGATGCTCTTGATGATTCCATTGGATGAATTGAAGTGGAGAATGCCAGACTGAATGACCAAATCAAGGAATTGGAGGAGGCTTTCATTGCCATCGCAGTGTTTGCCAGTCCTTTATCAAAAATTGTGCTTGCCACCCCTGCAACCAAGTTAAAAGGATCCTCCAGCCTCCTCACATCTTGTAGAGGCTACGTAGAGAAGAATATCAAGAAAATAATGCAGCTAATTACTGAATCATGTGAAACATCACAAAATATAGCTTCCTTTTGAACAAGGGAAAATGATTTGCACGAACATTTGCAGACGAATTTAAAAAATGAAGAACGTTTCTATAAACAGACGGTGATCCCTTTTTCCAACCATGCCATCAACAACTTGTATCTAAAAAGAAGATAAGAGGATCTCCCTTCCCCAAAGCGGATCAAACAATTAAACGCATGCTAGAAAGAGAAAGTTAAGAACTTGCAGCTCATTGTCGAATCATGTGAACAAGCCATATCAAAGAAAGAAGAATTATTTAGAAACCTGACCCAAATAGACTTAACTGGAAGTACCAATGAGGTTCAAGACACAAACTTAATCCTCAAATCCTTGTCCTTAACCAAACAAGCCTTTGATGAAAAACTTTATATTTTAAAGGGGTTGTCTTTAGAAAATTTTCACGACATCCTTGAATATGGTGAAGATGACGTCGAGAACTGGCTAGTGGACTATTCGACACACAATGAAGAAATTGAACAGGCTATGCATAGTATTTCTATGGATCTAAGGAAATTAGAAAACAAGTTTTTCGACATAGAAATACGGGATGAAATCAATGTGGCCCCCATGAGAAGCTACATTGAAGAATGGTTCCAAAGGAGAATGGACAAGCTCACCGACGAAACAACCTGTTGGCATGATTCCAGTGGTCGTCAACGAGAGAAACAAAAAGGAATCAACTTCATAGTAAGTCTATACTAATCACATCTTGATTTCTTTATCAATCCAATTATTCTACCTCTTTAAAAATAAATCGCTAACCAAAGACTCATAACTTCCAATTTCTTCTTTTCAGGTCTTCCTCTCTACCGTTGTGCACTTATTCTTTCTATAGTTCTATTTCTTGTACTTATTTATTTTATGGTCCGTGGGAGCCCCAATCCAAGTCTATATGACAAATGCATTTAAATTTCCAGAAATATGGAACAAATTCTAGATGTGGAACATATTCCAGAAATATGTAACAAACATTATTAATTTTTGATAAATTTCAAATCGGAATGCTAATTGTTTTTTCTTCAACTATGTTGGGTGTCAGGAAATTGTGTATATTATATTTGAATGTTTAATGTGTGTGATTCCTGGTCCTTTTTTCCAGGAACCTTTATTTCAAGTCATTGGGACACAAATTTTCTAAGTCCCATGTTTGAACTATACACACCCCAGGAAAAAATTGCCTCGTTCGCATATTAACCACATATTAACATAATATTATGATTAACTAATTTAGGAGGTTCTTTGGGGATCATCTACCAACCCAATGTCTTATGGCTGTTGTGTGACACACTGACACGAGTCATCCTCTCCATGGATACCACATGTACTTCAAGATGCTTCTCACATGTCTCTGTTGTTTCAGACTTCTATTTCTCCCTCGGTCCCACCATAGCAGTGCATTTATTCCCATTCCAACTTGGCAGGGACTACGCTACCATGCATCACTTGTTCTTATGGGTGTTCACATAAAGTTTTCACGAAAATTTCTCTAAATTACTAATGAAAATTCCATGACCAAGTTTCTTCAAAAGATTATAGAAAATTTGTAATCAAGTTTCTTCGAAATGTTATAAAAACATCATTTTGAAAATTATAGTTGATTATTACACACTTAAAATTATATAGAGTTATATTACCTTAATAGTAAATATATATTCCTAATGTGTCATGAACACATACTAGAGTTATTTTATAATAGTTACTTTATATAGGGATTTTGTAATTTTTTTTATTATAAAATCTATTCTTATTTATTTTTCCACTATATTATGTGTGTATGTGTATTAAATGTAATGATATTGGGTTTTAAAGATTATAAAATTGGAAAAAATTGAAATTCAACATGTAATGGATTGAATTATTTAGAATTTAAAAGTATTAGGTATCCATCCAACCACCCTTAGTTATGATTCAATGGATATTTGACATTCTTTTATGAGTTAATATTTTGTTCTTTTTCCCTGGATGGGGTGTTAGTGCGAGCCACTTGGCGAGGGGAGGAGGAAAGGTCAGGCCAGTGAGGCAGGGAGCCATGTGTCGGGCTCGTGCCAATTCCCGCCGCCTAGGCCTTGCATTTATTTGATTTTATGTCACTGCTGCACCATTAATGTTGGTGTGCCTGACTCCCATTACCGACTTTACCATGGCTTCTTTGTCTGCAGGTGACTTTAATCCTCATTTGCAACCCGACCCTCTCTTCCCTCTGCTGCCCAGGCCTAGCTTACTTTGGTTTTTCATGGTGCTCGCAGCCTTCAGCCTTCTCCAGGCTCTCCACGTCCACCTGGGGCATTCGGTTCAGTTTGGCCTTCATGTTGAGCTCAGTATGCCACGCCAAAGGGGGAGGCCAAGAAGAGGATCTCCATGGCATCCTCCTTGGCCTCGTGTTTCTATTTATCCCCTTGGTTCACCCTCCACATACTCCTCACAGCCTTTGCATCCTGAGCTGGAACCTCTCGCCTCCTCCACCCCGCCTGCCTCCCGGTTCGAATGCCTAATCATCACTGATAGCTCGTCGGGATCTCTTTCACGATTTCCTGCAGCTCCACCGAATTCCCGAGCCAGCGGGCCTTCTCTTGCACCGACAGTTTTCTCCTCCCAGCCACCCTTGGGGGTGCCACCCTTTCTTTGAAATGCCCAGAACAGTGCGTACTCGTCTACCGACTTCATCCCTGACTCGCAGCTGAAAGATAGTCTGGCCATCCTCTATGGGCTAGTCTTTGAGCTCCGGAAGGGATTAGAGGACCTCCAATTCCGACTGCAGCTTCTGGATGGGAAGACTTCAACCCTCCTTCAAATCCTGTCCACCTTCCAGGAAGCTTTCCACTCTACTCCAAAAGGTGCGACATCAATAGAGGTGCCCCATGTAGAGGGCGTTGACATGAATGAACAGGTGCAACAGCCCGAAGGGGACATCGTGGTGCAGGTCACTCACGAGGACACGGAGGCTGTGAAAACTACGGGCATCCATGCACACAATCCACCTGGAGATACCCTGCCAGCTGCCAACCTGGACGAGGGAAACTTGGATGCTGATATGCAACTGGAAGGAAAAGGGACGCCCATCAAAGAGGAACCTTGGGACACGGCCTATCAAGCCACCTGGCCAGGTTATTTGCCAAGTGTCTGACCCCACAGGGGTTTTGTTCTTTTTACTAGTTTCTTTTCATAGTTGTAGCCTAGTCAACTTAGTCCTGTTTATCTAAGACTGTCAGACTGTAAACTGCTAGACTTACCCGGCTGGCTGAACTGGTTTCCCCTCTCTTGGGGCAGTTCGGTAACTACAGCACGGTTGTTTTCAAGTTTCTGTACCTCTGGACTGGTTTTTTGAAGGCCCCTTTTATATAAAATCCCTTACAAAAAAAAAACATTTTGTTCTTTTTCTTTATTTTTACATTATTTTTTTCATTTGCAATTTATTTTGATTTCAATAAATTATTCATTATTGTAAATATTGCATTAAAACCAACATAGATCCATATTAACCTCTTGAAGTGAAAAACTTTAAATTTTCCTCAAGTTTTTCACTCTAAAAAAGGTTTGCACATTAAGATATTTGATCCCTCTGGGCACTTGATAGATCTAGGGTTAAGATGGGTGTATGTCGGTTTAATACATTAATATTAAAGTATTACAAAACATTAATATTAAAAAATATATTAATATATTACTCCATATATTACTATGGTAACCACTACATTGTTTTCATGATCTATTAATTGAATTTAGGGAAAATCTAAATAGAACAAATTCAAACCAATATATATTTTTAATATATTAATATATTTTATAATATATTAATATTATAAAATATATTAATATACATTAATTTTTTTTTTTAATATAGTAAAAATGTAATTATATACCGAACTAAAGTAATTATTAAGACCTCCATATATTAAGCAGACTTTATTTTTATAAATATTATTATTATTATTTTTAATTGAATGGACTTTATTATTATAATTATAATTATGACATAACATAAGTCATTACACCAAAAATTTCATATTTTTTTAAGGTAAGTATATATTGTATTAATTATAAACAGAGTATACATAGTAAGCATAGCCATTCCAACCCAAGGAGACCATGACAGTCTCGGGGTATCCAAAACAACCTGCCCTTGAAGGGAAACCAAACCATTAAACTGTTCATATGAATTAAAACTAAAAAGTATGTGTCTTAACATGTTCACATTTGCTTCTAACATTAGCCATCTTATATATATCTAGATAACAAAAACAAAAGAGAAAACTAAAGCTAGAGCATCTTCCTTCAACAATCATGAGAAACCTGGGGTGGATGGTTGCAAAAGCACCTCGCTGGACAACAACTTTTGAAGATTTCGTTCTAGAGTATTATCTTGTTGGGGGAGTGAAGGTCCTGCCCAAACACTATGTCATCCAAGTGAGAACCTAAACAATGTATGCATTATGTATATCCAAAGCTTCCATTCGACCTTTCAACTGTCTAAAATCCTCCTACTTGGGAAACATCCCCAATGCCACCATTATGTTTGTATTCCAATAGAGTTCTAAATTACAAAAGAATTTTGAATTCCTAGTTTTAGTGTGTCCCAGATCTAGAATCAGACCCTCAACCTGGTTTTCCACCTCTTCGTTCTCCTTAAATTCGCGCGAGGAGAACTTCCTTCTCCAGATATTGCATGGTGGACTTATCTTCTCCAGGAACAATGTTTGCATAAAATTTTGCTGCATCTTTGTCTACTTTGGCAACAAAAGATTGATTTACAGAGGGATGATCAGGTTTCCTACCCCGTGGTGCCATGAATCGAAGGAAAAGCAATGGGAGAAAATAGAAAATAACAGTTTCAGGAACAAAATGAGCTCCAATCCCTTCCAACATTACAACTGCTATGAGCCAATCCCAACTATAAAATAAACCCCAATTCGACCATACTCTTACCTTCGAATCATTATACATTCTTCTCATTGAAGTCATAGTGATGAAAATTCGAGTTCGTATCTTCCCTTGCAGGTCGACGATCATATTCATGATCCCTATGTCCTCCATCCTCCTCCTCGCTTATGCCAAGTCTGAATGCATGTATACTTCTAACCTTGGCTTTGTTATGAGACTGAAAGGTTCCATCTCTGCAACCATCTTCCCACTCAACATTATAATTAGCACCACGAATTTTCCTTCCCTTGAGTAATCGTTTGATCTCTGCAAGGTGATAGAACTAACGAGGAAGGGTTCTTCCCTATGTCGAGAGCACATAGAGGAGTAACATATTCATCATCACCCTGCTCGCCTTCATTAAAGGATCAATCCTGACTTAACTTTCGACATACATCCACCGACGATCGAGATAAGTGTCGAGGGATCCTTGAGGGGACATGAGTGTTATAACATGAAGTTGCCACTTATTCCCTCGGGCCGAGTGTTAGTTCCCTCACGTTAGTGTCTTCTATGGACGATCTCGAGAGCACCCCATATGGGGGAAAATTTTCATATGAAAAACTTTAATTTTCATAGTAAAAATTCAAACACCATGTCTAAAAATATAAACCCATAACATTAAACACATAAATACAATAATAAAACCAAACCCTCTTCAATAGACAAATCAATTCCTCATTTCCTTCTAATATAGATGTTTAAATCCTTCCATATACAACTAATTTTAATTTTACATGATAAAGTATAATATATAACTAATTTTAATTTTATATAATTAAGTAATATATTTAGAGACATTAATAATGCACTTTATATTTCATTAACTAAAATTTTGGAAAATAAATTTCACCATTTTTCATGTATAACATGAAAAATGTTTTATAACATAAATTTCATTTGAATAATAAATATATGAGTTTTATATCAAAGGTTTTAGTTTATACAAATGGAATGCATTAGATTAAAAAATGATATTTGACTCTAAAAAAATTTAAGACTAAAACAAATTAATAAATTAAAAGATTGCATATTTAATCAATTTAGAACCAAAAACTAATTATGAGAATTGTATACATGGAGTTTGATCAATTTCATCCTAATAAGAAAGAAATATTGTTATGTATTTTTATAAATTTATATGCAACCAATTTTTATAATGCATATAAAAATTAAATTGCTTTAATTATTTAGCATTATAAAGGTTTGGTCAAAATTTTTATAGCATTAGCAAAATGCAAAGTAGTTTGATTGAATGGTCAAATGGAAAGTAGTTTTGACACATATGATACCTAGTTTGTCTTGAATTATGGTGTGATATAGTAGTTTTGTTGACGTTGTCCAAGTCACAATCATTTGGAATTGGAAATGTGAGTGTGCTTGGAAAGTTTATGGGTCTATATTCATACACATCTTGTATGAAAACTTGTTATGGTTTACTTTCTAATATTTACATATATCACATCTTCAATGAAAGTTCCCTTTGACACAATTTATATCGATACAATGATTGGTGCAAAAAGGTTATCTTATGTTTCATATTTATTTATTTGTAAAAATGGATACACAATTCCATCAATTCAAAATGATTCTTAGGGAAAACCCACTGGGCATTTCCCCTCATTTAGAGGATGGTACCTGGGGTAAACCATATTTTATAGAAAGTCAAGACTTTTTCAATAGATTACTCATTTAAGATCTCAACATATCACTTGCGGGAATTGAACCTAGATACAGGAAAAACACCCCTCAATACAAACCACTAGGACTAAACCCAATTGACAACCTACAACATTCTTATTAGAATTGATATTAAATTCAATCAGTAAACAATGCTATTTTGATGAGATTAAATTATTTGTATCAATAATTATTTATTTATTTTTATCATGAAACTAAATTGAGAAAGTGACATATATTTGTGAAATACCAAATACCCTCTTAATTGTAGTTTGTTAGACATATTTCTTTTAGTGCCTAGGTTGGGTGGTTTACCGTGGAGGGACCTGAAAATTTTTGTAGCATTGACCAGGAAATCAATTCCTCATGTGGGATTTATTGGAAGAAGCACTGTGTTCAAAAATAAATTCTTTGAAGTTCCCATATCGAAAACATAAATAACAAGGATAAATAATATGTAGTGAAATCGAGGCGATGAGCTACACAAAGAAACAATATTACATTGTTAGGAGAATATGGGAACACATACATATCTCGGTGGTCCACTTCTCATGTGTTTGTGGCATTGGAAGTTGCACTCGACTAAGGAAAAACCAAAATACATTGCGAGGATCTCGAAAGTCATATTGAGAAATAATATACAGTGAGGCGACCCGCCATGTCAAACTGTGACAATGCTTGCACTAAGTGAAGTTATTCATATGGGATACTTTGCAGTTCCCATGTTACTAATATCGAAGACATGTGTCACAGTTGCACATCCCACTAGACTGAGAAGTGAATTCTCAACACGAGTGTGCAATATGATAGATCACGTGAGATATAACATATGGAGACGATAAAGGGGCAGACGAAGATACTATGAATGGTTTTCCCATTGACATAAACATGGTTACGTGGTAAATTTGTGTAATCCTTGGGTTTGATAGGAAATTTCAAGAGGAGTGTCATCTATCTAACAACTAAATCACCCCATTTCTCACTGCCTTGGATAGAATTTGATGATTTTCTTTTTAGCAATATGATCAAATTATTGTTTAAGGGAAACCAATATCCATAACACAATATTGAATGTTGTGTGAGGGTGGGTATGCATTTTTGGATTATGCACCGTATATAATTTGATGGTGTATATCCACTCTCACACAACATTCAATGTTGCGTAGCAGGGTGTTTAATTTTTTCCATTGTTCAAGTTGTGCTTCTAGAAATTTGGGTCGATTTAGAATCCATGAATCATGCTTATATTGTAGTTTTTAAATGATGAAGTTACATATATTGGAGCATTGCAATTTTAGCCATTGAATTTGGGGAAAAATATTGCCTAAAAATAACACTAGAAATAAGACAATTTAGTTGGATATTAGCCTACACCTTCAAGAGGGAATGTGTAGGTCATTATATTTGAGTAGATCAATGGATTGAGGAAGAGGATCACGAGAGGATCAAGAGATGATTTCAGTGATGGAACACTTAGCAGGACATTCCCTATGAATGGGAGAATGAACCAATATAGGACAAGTGGTAGAGAGGGGGAGGATATGTGTAAAGACCCTCCTCGTTACGACAACAACTCCGAGTGAGAT
>CBVK0100189492.1:0-13905 GCA_900067695.1 Picea abies | reverse complement strand
CTGGCTCTCCCTGACTTCACAAAGACATTTGTGTTGGAATGCGACGCATCAGGTAAAGGAATTGGTGCTGTCCTAACCTCCTCTAACCTGGTATCTGGTATCTTGCAAACTATGAGGACCAGTACATGAGATGGGCCACACTGCGGAAAGAGAGGGGCTAAGCAGTTCCAGAGTTCACCAATATCTTCCACACGTTGTGCACCAAGCTGGGTATCAATGAATGTGAACGACATTTGGTTCTAAAATATCGTGGGGCTCTACACAGATACATCCAAATTGAAATGGATTTTATGGACATCTCATCACTCGATGTTGCTTATCGATATATTGTTAAATTTGAGCAGAAATTTAAGCACCAGAAGAAATGGGAGTTTGGGTCTGTAAATCTGCAACAACCAAAGTATGATAAAGACAACCCTAACAAAGAGTCTCTCAAAAACCAGTCCAAGCCATAGGAAAAGAAGGGTCACAGGAAGACAAAGAAGGACACCGGAAAATGGTGGGATTTCCACAAAATCCCCTGGCACAACACTGATGAATGTCGCTCAAAACAATCATTGGTGGTCAAGATCAAAGACAAGGAGTCGAACCTTGATTCATAATCTGACTCTGAAAATACTGGTAAAAGACAGATCATCGACGCAGACCCAACTCCTATTGTCGTGACTACAACAATTCAACCAGAAGAACCAACAGATCCTGAAGAGGGGGAGCGCCTTTTTCATTCACATATGTGGGTGAAGGGGACCCCAATACATTTTATTGTTGATAGAGGAATCCAAAAGAACATCATATCAACAGAGGTTGTCAAACAGTTGGGATTTTTGACAACACCACACCCGCAACCATACAACATCGGGTGGCTTCGCCAGGGATGCGGTCTTCGTGTCAACCAACAATGTTGATTGTCATATGACATCCAACCCTTAAAGGATGATGTATTATGTGATGTTTCCCCACTGGATGTCTGTGATGTTCTCTTGGACCAACCATATATGTGGAAGTGCCATGTTGTTTATGAGTCTTGACCCCGTAGTGTCATTGTTTCTCTGGGGGGTCATCTCTACAAAATACCAGAGGTAGTTACGACTATTGTTCCACCTAAACAGTGCTGCAAGGTAGTATCTCATACTGCAAAATTCATCTTCTTCACAATCTATTCAAAAGGGGAACATAAGGACACTGCAACCACTACAACCGCACCCCAAGCACCTTTTATCCAACAAAAGTAGGTCAACAAGTTTGCAGCAAAGCGCAAAGATTCCTTCTGCACACATTCCTCTCATGTAGCTCAACTTGTTGAACAGACTCAACCTCAACAGGTTCGTGACAACCTTCCATAAACCGAGAAGCACAACGTCTCCAACAAGACAAGCAACTCACCAAGATTCAGATTCAGCAAACGCTTCCCTCTCTCCCCCCGCAACTCAACACAATAGATAACATTTCCTCATAAGGAGATAGGATTGATCCAGGTTGATATCGATGGCCACCCACCTTTTCCAACTCCCTCAAAACATTTTCTTGGCAATCTTGGAAATTTACTATTTTTGGTAGTTTTTTAGGTCCTGAACTTTCGAAGCCGTTTTGAGGCCCTAAACTACATTTTTTGGGTATCATATGCGTAAAACAGAGATCGTATGAAAAATTTACGACCCCTAGAAGTTGATGTACTCACTTACCCAAACAGGGCCCACATGACTTTTGGCACTTCATCTCCCAGGGTTAGGTTTTTAGATGTCTAGGGTTTTTGACATTCCTGTTTATTGTAAAAAGGCCTTCAGAGCCTCATTGTAATCATCTTCTTGTGAATGCGAGTAGTCATCACATCTCTTCTCAGAGATAATTTTCCACCATTCTAGTGAGTATTTCATTCTGTATTTTTACAGTCTCTATACATTTATTTCATTAATAGAAATTGTGTATTACTATATATCTTTGTGTTTATGGTTTCATATCTGATATGTTTATGTTATATTATTGGATATCCACGATATCTTTGTGCATTTCTTTATTATATGTCTGCTCTCATTTCATGCCAAAAATAATCTAGATCAGTGGCTCAGGAAAATACTTGAATATTTGTAGGAGAAGCAAGTGAATTCTACTCCTCTTGTAATTGACAATACTTATGCAATGAAGTTGGATATGAATCCTAGATTCCATGATCGAACTAAGCACATCAACACAAAGTATCACTAGATTCAATATCATGTAGAGGCCACAACTATTCACTTGAGACATTGTTTCATAAATGAGCAAATTGTGGATATCTTCGCCATAGTGCTTGGAAGAGAAAATTTTGAAAAGTTTAGAATGATTCTTGGACTCACAAACATCCATCCGGATTAAGGGGGGATGTTGGACATGTAATCCTTGAGATTGCATTATTTTAATAACAATGTAAATATGAAGAGTCCTAGATGATAGGAAGAGTCATCTGTTATGGAAGACCAACTATTATTCTGATTTTATTTATGCACCTCTCATGTTAATGCAAATCACATCAGTGGAGTTACATTTGTTTCCATACTTGTCCAGACACTAACAAATTATGGCAAGATTTTCTTAAACCACATGGCACCTAATCGAAAATTAGCATGACTTATCACCCCCAAATACAAGGATATACAGAGGTAGTTAGTAAGAATTTGGAAGCTTATTTGATATTTTTTCCATTAGAACAATATGGCTAGTTGGTTCAAATGGTTACTCATTATAGAATGGTGGCGCAATACCACCTATCGCAATGCTTCCTATTAACACTGAGAGTCACCCTCAGATTGTGAGAGGATAAAACTAGTACCCATCAAAAATTTTGGTGAATGTTGGTTTTATAAGTGGAGGTCAAATGGACAAAACTCAGTACAAGGATGATTTTAACACAGAAACTGGACAAGCAATGCAGAGGGAAGTGAGGTCCTCATTAACTTCAGTCAGGGATTTGAGTTTAAGTGTGAGAAGAAGGAAGACTTAGCGAGATAGGTGAACAAGCCTACTATGAGCATCTGGCCTTCAAGCAACTTCATGAAGAAAAACTTAGACTCAAGAACACTCTTGAACTCAAGTTTCAGACACTGAAATATTTCACAGTAGCATAATAATAAAACATGCATTACCATGCGACTACAACAACTTGAATGGATCCTCCATGCCCGAGCCTTTCATCATAAGGGGAAATAATATAAGAAAGAAGCTAACTAAAACTGGTCACAACAATATTGTAATCAAACCTACATTACAATAGAATTGAAACCCTCGACTGGATCCTCCATCCCCAAGTGTTTCAACACAGTTTAAACAAAGAGATGAAAGAATCTAACTTCTATTAATGCGAAAGTCTCAAATTTTATACATAACCACAGAAGCGTTCTGGCATCAAAACTTACACAGTAGGGAGCTCTTCTCAATGAGTTCACGACCATAAAAAAATATTGAATTGATCTACTTATACACAGTTTAGTCAACAACTGCCAGAAGTGTGATCTAGAATCTCCTTCAAAGATTTGCATCTGAGTAGCCTTCTACCATATTGTGCACATTTCCTCATGTTAGACACAAACCAGGTTCAGTATGGACCTGCAGAAAACTGACCACTATTGTACATTGCTAACAGTCCTACCTCCATAGCCATAACTTTTGAGCCTTCCATTTATGGACAAAGTTGAGGTTTCAGCTACCAATCCCTGCTTCATTAACTAGATATTCATTAGGATTAGAGTGTGGTTGGGCGACTAGTAGAAGACCATCTGTCACAACTGGATTGGGCGTTGAGTACGCAAGTGGCCACAAAAGTGAATCATTGTTCATTGGCTAGCCCTTCCTTGGGATTGGAGCGCAATGGGATGGTTAATAGGCGACCAAATATCGATATTGGATAGGGATCCATATGCACATTTACATTTCGGGGCCATGGGAGGTGGTTTAGGAACACACCTCTTTTGATCCCGAAATGCACTGTCGCTTGCGATGTTGCCACCCCGCAAAACAATGGTTTGGATTTTGGCCCACCCTTCAAATTTTAACGTCTACGCATGTTGTGTCCCTGAAATTATCTAAGACCATCGATCTGAAAGGAACCTTATATATGGGCGTGTCGACTACATTAGCACCCCCCACCAAAATTTTACCTACTTTCTAACCTTGGAGTCCTTCTAAATGCACTTGGAGATAACACCACATCAAACTGCATAGGGGATTTCTGCCATTGTAACTGCATTTTCCTGCTTGATGCACTGAGGGATGTCACCTATGAACCTAAACAATTTAATGTGATAACATTGGCTCCATAGAGGATGGCATGCTCCCTGTGAGCTTCCAAGAATGCACAGTTCCAGTGCCTTAGCCTTTGGGTCATGGAGTCTCTTATTCAAACAGAAAATAAAAGGAAGTGGTAATTACAATGGTGGAAATCCAATCATGGATTAAACAAAATATTTCTTCAGAAATTTCCCATTGATAGGGCCACCAAAAACTTTAGAATCTTCCAAGCTCTGCAACTCATAGGTGTTATTTGAAAATACTTCAGAAATCTTGAAGGGACCAATCTATAAGGCTTCAACTTTACCATGTTTTCCTTTGTCTTGTTTGGGGGCATCCCAATTGAGCACCAAATCCCACATCTGAAAATTTTCTTTGCTTTCCCTCTTTTCAAAGGCTCGTTTCATTTTATACTGATGATCTTGATATTTATCAAGCAGTTGCTCCCTAGCTTGTTGTACTTCTACAAGTTGTTGTATCCTCCTCACCATATCATCAGGTTCTCCTTGGTAGTCCTGGAGGAATTTTTCCACGGGAAAGGTAAGTTGATTAGGAAAAATAGCCTCAACACCATACACAAGTTTAAAAGGGGAAATTCCAAGTAACCTCTTTGTTGTAACTTTGTCATCTCATAATTCAAATTTCAGTGTTGAGTCCTAGGATTTCTTGTTGTCTTCTAATTTTTTTTTTTATGATCTTTATGAAGCTTTTGTTAGAGGACTCAACAAAACCATTTCCCTAAGGGTAGTAGGGAGTAGAATGTATTAGTGTAATCCTATACTACTCACAGAACATGATCAATGCTTTGGCACTGAAAGAGGCAACATTGTCTGTAACAATCCTACTTGGACAACCAAATCTAGACATGATATCTTCAAGGAAGCTTATGATTACCTTGTGGGAGGCACTCCTTGTAGGGATGGCTTCTATCCATTTGGTAAAATAATCAGTGGCATTCAAAATCCACCTGTTTTGACCACTTGAGGCTAAGTGGATCTCTCCAATGAAGTCAAGACCCCACTACTGAAAAGGTACAGAAAACATTACAAGTTTCAAAGGCAAAGATTTGAGTTGCTACTTTCCAATAAACCTTTGACACTTGACACAAGATTTAATATTTGCACAAACATCAATAAAAAGGTTGGGCCAAAAATACCCAGCTTTGAGGATTTTATAAGTTGTGGTCCTCCAAAAATGATGTCCCCCACACCAGCTATCATGAAAATCAGTCATAGATTTTTGGGCTTCCTGTGGGTACAGGCATCTCAGTAGAAATCCCAGAGGATCCTTCCAATACAAAACCTGATCAATGAGACAATATTTGATTTCTTTGAGTTTCAAATCCCTTACCTTGTTTTTATCCAAACCATCAGGAGGCCTTAACTTCTGTAGAAAGTATATGATGTCTTTATACTAGGTGCATTCTGCTAAGTTGAGGTTGATATAAGAGTCTTTATCAGCCATCTCAGTTTTCTAATTTTCTAAGTGTGTGTTCATGAGGTTAACCCCCAATGCCTTACAATTTGATTCATCTAGTAACCTGGCTAAACCTTATCCTTTCACCAACTTAGCGAGATTTATTTCCAGGTCGAACTCCAGAATTTTGGTAATCAATTTGCTTCTCTTCCCATCTATATCAGGTTGGATCAATATATCTTTCACTAAGGCTGAGGGAATGCATACAATAATATTTGAATGCAGAACATAGATCCTGAAATCCTTGAGGGATTTCATCAAAGCATATGCCTACTTCTCCATGATATCATATCTCCTCTTTGCATCCCTCAATGTTCTGCTGAAAAAGGAAATAGGTTGTTCTAACCCTTCTGTATTTTTATGTAGCAAAACAATAGCCAATGTATTAGATGAGGTGAAAGAAAAAAATAGAAATTCCTTAGAATAGTCTAGGATGATGAGCACATGTGCTTCAGTCAAAGATTTTTTGATTTGGTTAAAATAATTTCTTGACTCAACGGTCCATTTCACCACGTTCCCCTTTCTAAGCATGGTTGTAATGTGCTTAACCAACTCAACAAAATTAGAAACGAATCTCCTCAGAAAGTTGATTTTACCCAAGAAAGAGTGAACCTCTTTCTTAGATCTGGGAAAATATAGGGCTTGGGTGGCATCTACTCTGCTTGGATCAATACTTATTGTTGAATAAGGTTGGTTGTCATTGATGTTAACCCTTGAAGAAGGTCTGGTAGCCAATTCCGGTAGAACAAAGGTTTGGGTAATGGATCCAAGGTTGTTTCATGTATAATGGTATGAGTTTTAATATATTTTAAGGTAATACTATTCTATATGGATAGTAAATGTCATTCCATTTCTGGTGGTATGTGGAATGTCACATAACTCCTGATGGTTAGAGATTTATGGCCATGAGAAGCTGGAGAACCCAAGCTTGTTTGATGGATAATGGTATGAGTTTTGATATATTTGTAGGTAATACTATTCTATATGGATAATAAATGTCATTCGATTTATGTTGGTATGTGGAACGTCACATAACTCCTCATGGTTTGAGAGTTATAGCCTTAGGAAGTTGGAGGACCCTCATATGTCATCTAGAAGCCCCAAAAGGTCAAAGTAGTCAAAGTGGTTTAAGATATTTTAGAAGGTAAATAATAAAGTGAAGTGATGAGTGTATTATAATCCAAAGTGAATACAAAAGAAATTATTTAAATAATAAATTTAATGGAAAAATTAGATGTGGGTTAACCCTAAAATAAGGAAAGTGGTCAAAGTGACCTAGAAGATGCTTCTAAGGAAGCTACTTGGAGAGTATAAATAAGAGGCAAGGCTCTCTCATTTTCTATCACACTTGAGAATATTGAATATCTATAGGTGACTAAGGTAACCAAAGGATATCTAAGCCTAATTTCAGAGGGAAGGTGAACAAAAGAAGGTCGAAATTCAAGGGAGGATAAATTCTTTTGATGATGCTTTCTAAGGTGTTTTGGGTAAAAATGTCATAAATTATTCATAATAGATCCAAATTAAGTAAGACAAAATGTGTTGGTTAGACTATAGTCAATAGTATTCTTTGTAACATTTTCAGATCTATTCAACAAATATTCCATGCGGGGAATGCTCTACAAGGTATCTCTCTAGAATAAGACAAAATTCAACAAGGTATGCCATTTTTTCTATAACTCCTTTTCTGAGAGGTTCCAAGTAGTGACACCTGGAGAAATTGCATAAACAAACTGAATAACATTGAGTACTATTTTCAAATATTTATTCATTACAGATACATAGTTATGATTATTTCAAGTTAGGGTTGTTGACTAATCCCAAACTAGTCATGTGAGACTAAAGACAAGTTTGATGAAAATGCTAGTCTCTTGTTGTGAAAGTTAAGGAAGGTTTGCAAGTATGTGATCATATAAAGTAGGTCTATTACAGAGTTACAAATAATATTTGTATGGTGAAATTGATGAGGGCTTTTGGTTAAGGTACATGTTGGGTTAAATCAGAGTTGATGACTTGGCACATACATGAGGTGCATAGTTGATGATGTTGGTACATATTGATGAGTCATAGTTGATGAGTAGTTGACATATGATTGGTATATACTTGGTACATGGTTGGATGCACTTTTTTTATAGTACATGTTGATTACATGTTGTTTGGCACAGGTTGGTGCATGGTTGATGCACTTTTTTATGGTACAAGTTGATTATAGGTTGAGGTACAGGTTGATGCATGGTTGATTCATGGTTCAGGTTTATTGGTACAGATTTATAGCATTATATCTCATGATGATAGTGTGACATTGGTTCCATCATTCTACTTCTACTTTAGGGAAGTTGGACGGGGCAAGAACGAGTGGTTGTAGCCACCTTCTGGTTGTAGCCAGAGAACATAGGGGGTTGTAGCCTCCTTCTGGTTGTAGCCAGAGAATAGGGGAGTTGGAGCTTCCCTCATGTTGTAGCCTAAGAAACAATGGGGTTGGAGCCTCCTTTAAGTTGCAGCTGGAAAACAAAGGAATTTGGTGCTTCTAATGAATGTAATTCTTCAAGACATATAAGAAAAATCATTTTGTGGTTTTCTCCCTCTTTGGGTTGCCATGTAAAACACTGGTGTACTGTGTATGTGTATGATTGTTCATTTGTTCCTTTCTTATTTACTCTATATTTATTGGATGATAAGGCTACATTTATATAACATTTGGATTATATGGTTAAAAAGGATTAAAATGCTCTATTATTGATTCACCCCTCCTCTCAGTAATCCATCAATTGGTATCAGAGCAGGTTCCTTTAGAAATTAGTTTAACTATTGAAAGGTAGATCATGGAGAGCAACAACTTGTATAAAAATGGAATACCATATTTCAATGGAAAAAATTATGCATTTGGAGCATAAGGATGAAAACATATATACAAGCACGATGATTTGAAATTTGGAAATCAATTGTAGATGGATACATAACACCAATAGTTCCACCAACAAATAAAAAAGAAGTGAAACTCAGTCAGAATAATTCCAAAGCTGAAAATGCACTTCTGAATGGTCTTAGTGAAACGGTATTCACCAAAGTTGCACATTGTAAATCTGCTAAAGAGATTTGGGACAAACTTCATGAAGGAGATTCAAAAGTCAAAGCAACAAAGATTCAAACTTACAGAGGTCATTTCGAACAAATTAAGATGAAGGAAGGTGAGAATATTGCATCTTACTTTTTACAAGTTGATGAAGAAATCATAGGATTGGGAGAAGAAATCAAAGAATCTATAATTGTTCAAAAAGTACTCAGATATATTCCTATGATATTTGACCCTAGGATATTAGCACTAGAATAAAGATCATATCTAAACTCAATAAGCATGGATGAATTACATGGAATCTTCACAACATATGAAATGAGAACTGAACAGGAAAATACAGATATACAAGAAGAATCCTTCAAATCATTGAAAAAGTCAAAGCAAAAGGGAAGGAAAAAATAAGAACATAGCAATAGAAATGATGTCTTAGAAGATGATGAAGAAGTGGCCAACTTTGTCAAAATACTGAAAAAGGGAACCAACGGTAGGTATAGAGGTAAGCTTCCTTTAATTTGTTTTAATTGTGATGGTATTGGTCATTTTTCTAAGAAATGTCATTATAAGAAAAAGAGAAATGATTAAGGCTACTCAAAAGGCAAACAAACATATAGAGGAAAAATAAACTTATGCATCAAAGAAGACATCTCATCATCAGATGAAGATGAAGTTAGTGACAGTGAGACAGAAAGAGTTCTATTCATGGCAGTAGAATACTTTGATAAACAAGACTCTAAAGAAGAATATGAAGAAATCAAATAAGAAATTAAAGAGACAAAAGTTGACTACTGAGAGTAATTATTGTGTGCCATAGAAGTTATCAGAAGAGAAAAGAAGAAAAACAAGAAACTAAAAGAAAAACTAGACAAGAAAGAAGACACTCAAGAACTAGAACAAATGATCACAAATTTGAAGGTTCAAATAGAAGAAGATAAAAGAATTGAAGAAGCACTCAAGGAACAACTAGAAGAAAAAAACAAGATCATTAAAAATTTGGAAGCTGAGATTGTCACAGTAAGAAAGGATATTCAAAAGAAAAATATGCAAAACAACTCAAAAGTTTTGGATGGCATTATTAGTAGTAAAAAATCTCATCATTGCAAGTCCAGACTTGGATACAATCAAACAGAAAAAGGATCAGGCTCCAAAACAATAGAGCAGGAAACATATCCAAAAAGATTTGTAGAAACAATCAAGGGGGATAAGAAGATCTACAAGCAACATTACAGGGACATTCCTCCACCGAGAAGATTCGGATTTCAGAATCAACAATCGACAAATAGGCCTCAAGAAGAAGAAGAATTCATAAGAGTAACTCCTTTTAGAAGATCTTCAACTCCTAGGTATCAAACTAAATTTTTTGGTTTATGTTGTGCATGTAATAAGACATAAAGCTATGAATTGCAGAGCTAACAACAGGAACAAAAACAACTTTGAAAGTCATACACAAAGGGGTTATCCAAGAAAGCCTAGTGAAACACAAACAAGAAGTTACAACATGTTTGAATATTTGAGAACTAAAGTGGAATGTTACAAATGTAACAATTTTGGACACATGGCCAAAGATTGCAGAATGAAAGTTCCTCGTAGAGAACCACAACAGAATAACAACAGTCACAGACAGGAACCTCAGAAAAGGACATGGATAAGAAAACAGGATCAATACAGCGATGAAGAATGCACACTCACTCTACAATATAAGTAGAATAAACGAGGATGGTATTTTGATAGTGGGTGTTCAAAACACATGACAGGTGATAGAGACTTTTTCTTACACTATGAAAGGAAAGAGATGGATCAATCTCCTTCGGAAATGATGCTTCGGCCAAAATCATTGGAAAAGGCACAGTCAGAATTGGGAACAATAATACAAAGGAAAAAATATTCTACTAGTAGAAGATATGAAACGTAATCTTCTAAGTGTGATTCAAATGTGTGACCAAGGTCATAAAGTTATTTTTGAATCACAAAAGTGCGAGATAAGAAAATAAGGTTCAGGAAAATTGATTGCTACAGCTGTGAGAACTTCAAGGAACATATATGTGTTAAGTGAAATTGGAAATGAAAAGTGTTGTCTAGGAAAGGAAGATGAAAGTTGGCTATGGCACAGAAGAATGGGTCACATACATTTTGATAACCTTGTCAAAGTCAAAAAAAGAGAAGTAATCAGAGAAATGCCCCAGATCACAAAACCAACCAACACTTTATGCAAACATTGTCAATAAGGAAAGCAAGCAAAGACCAGGTTCAAATCAAAGGAATATTCAATGACAAGACCACTGGAAATTGTGCATACTGATATAGTTGGAACAACTACAACAAAGGGATTAAAAGGTGATAAATACTTTATGTTATTAGTTGATGATTATACAAGAATGGCCGTAGTTTTCTTTCTCAAGAATAAGTTAGAAGATTTTGAAAACTTCAAGATCTACAAGGAAATGGTTGGAAATCAAATGGATTCAAAAATAAAATTCTTGAGATCTGATAATGGAGGAGAGTTCACTTCAAAGGAATTTATGGACTACTGTAGTAGTCATGGAATAAAAAGGAAATTCTCCATTGCTATGACACCTAAACAGAATGGAGTTGTTGAAAGAAAGAACATGACAATATAAGAAATGGCTCGAACAATGCTAATGGATTCCAAATTGATAGATATTTTTTGGACACAGGTAGTGCATACAACAATTCACATTCGAAACAAAGTAATGCTCAGAAACAACACTGAAAAAACTCTTTACGACCTATGGAAAGGAAGACTAGCAGATGTAAAGCACTTCAGAGTTTTTGGAAGAAAATGATACACCAAAAGAGAAGATGGCAGAATGAGAAAGTTTGACTCTCGTGTGGAAAAAGGAGTACTTGTTGGTTACTCAAGTACAAGAAAATCATACAAGTATTACAACTTGAGATTGAACAAAGTGGTAGAAAGCATCAACGTAACAATTGATGAAACAGGTAGACAAGAATTAAAGGAAGAAGAAAATGAATAAATGGAACAACTTTATAGGGAAGAAACAAAAGATGAAAAAGAAGGGGAAGACGAAGAGGATCCGATAGAAACATAAGAGAAAATTCAACAAGTAACTTCAGAAACACCTAATAGACGAGTACATAAGAATCATCCGTCAGATTAGATTATCAGAAGCAAAGACATAGAAGTTGAGACTAGAAGAATCCATTCACCAGAACAAACACACCTAGCACTCACATCTACGATTGAACCAACCTATTTTGAAGAGGCCAGCAAGGATGAATTTTGGAACAAGGACATGGATGAAGAATTGGATCAAATAGAGAAAAATGCTACCTGGGAATTGGTTCCAAGACCAAAGGATAAGAATGTGATCGGCACAAAGTGGGTATACAAGAATAAATTGAATGAATATGGACAGGTTACAAGGAACAAAGCTAGATTGGTATGTAAAGGAAATGCACAGGTTGAAGGAATCGACTTTGAAGAGACATTTTCCCCAGTTTCCATAATGGAAGCAATATGATTTCTTTTAGCTTATGCATGCTCCAAAAATATTAAAGTGTATCAGATGGACGTAAAATTAGTTGTTCTGAATGGGGAAGTTGAAGAAGAAGTCTACATTGAACAACCAGAAGGATTTCAGTTTTCAGAGAATGAAGATTATGTGTGTAAATTAAAGAAGGCCTTGTATGGTCTAAAATAGGCTCCTAGAGCATGGTACTCTAGACTGGATAAATATATACAACATGCAAGGTTCAGAAAAGGAAGTGCAGAAAAAAACCTCTACATCAAGTTAAGTCAAGATAGTATTTTATTAACTGAAGTTTATGTTGATGATATTATTTTTGGTAGTGATGATGACAGGTTAAGCCAGAAATTTGGAAAGGATATGCAGAATGAATTTTAAATGTCATTACTTGGAGAAATATCCTTCTTTCTGGGACTTCAGATACGTCAAAGAAACCAAGGAATTTTTATTTCTCAAACCAAGTATATCAAAGAAATGCTAAAGAGGTTCAGAATGGAAGATTGCAAACCAGTTATCACTCCCATGCAAACCAGTTGCAAGTTAAACAAAAATGTTGATTCAAAGTCTACAGATTAGAGGCAATACAAGTCAATGATTAGTAGCCTACTATATGTGACATCATCCAGACTAGATGTAATGCAGGAACTGTAACAGCCCTATTTAAATAACTAATTGTCAAAGTTAAAAAATTGTTTTAAGGTTCATTAAGTTTAATTAATTAAAGAATTAATTGTCCTAATGTATATTAATTAATTAATTAATTAATTAATTATTAATTATTATTATTATTATTATTATTTTAATGTATATTAATTAATTGATTAATTAATTAATTAACTCATTAAATATTTGGGTAATAAATTTAAGTTTAATAAATTTTAATTTATTAAAAGAAAACTTAACATATCGAAGGATAGAACCATTAAGGAGAAGGGGATAAGGTGGTTGGCATTGAATGGGGGGATAAGGTGGTTGGCATTGAATGGAGAGATAAGGTGGGTGAGTCTTAATGAAAGGAGGAGGTGGTGAATGGGAGAGGGGATTATGACGGGGAAAAACACTCGGGAGAAGGAGTCTTTTTATTTTGGAGAGGGAGAATCATTTTTCAGATTAGGAGATTGTATTGGGGATTTATTTTGGGGGAGAGAAGCTTGTGGCAGGACTGTTAGAAGGGGGCACCTGTTGCTGGGAATTTTGGGCTCGGGGGCTAGGAATCCTTACGGAATCATGGAGCTAGGGAGTCGGAGAGGCTCTGTTCCTAGTTTGCTGGGTGGTTAGACGGTTTTGGGTTGTGCATCAAGTAGAGTTGGGGACAACAATAGCATTAGTTAGAGATATGTATTTTCATTATTCTGTTGTGTTATGAAATTGATTATAATCCTCTCATAAATATTAATATGTTGATTATTTAGTGGATTATTTTGATGTATAAGGAATGGTTTAAGGTTAAGTTAGCATGTCTCTATTTTAATTTATGATTTAGAAGGATCTGTTGGAAGAGGCCTTACACATGGTATCAAAGCTTCAGTTTGAAGCACTGGAGCCTTAAGGGCCTACCTACAACTGAATTTTCTTCATTTATATATA
>CBVK0100189491.1:0-13906 GCA_900067695.1 Picea abies | reverse complement strand
GCTATTATTTCTCATCAACATAATCCACTCCTGTAGGATCAACTATCATTTCCCAAAGAAATGATAGGCTTCCTTTTCCACGTACTAGCATGATTCAATCTCGTTAGGTAAAATCCCAACTAAATTTTAATATACATCCTTCAATGAAATTTTGAAAATAACTTCCATATGACTGTGGTACTCTCAGTAGGCTCATGTGTATCCTAGCCTTTTGATTTTTCTTCATCCTATCTAGGCCCATGTCTGAATCATTCTTTGCTAGATAGGGTAGGGTAGTACACCCTAATAATATTTTTATGTGACTCATGCATGAGCCCAAGTAGGCCAAGTACTATTTCCATACCAATTTATAACACACCCAAACCCTAAATAGTCTTTCTAGAGGTGGGGCATCAATTTTTTCTTTCCCTGGTTCATTTTTGGTCCCTTACTTAAGAAAAATCCTCTCATTTTTCTCCCATGAGGTTTACATTTCTTACTGTGCGCTTAAACCATATAGTGGGGTCTTCCTTGTGACCTCAGGCTCAAAATTGGGAGCTAAGAACATGCATTAGAAAAGGTTTCGACACTTCGAAAGTTCCTGGACTTCAGGAGTTCCAAATGGAATGTCAAATTCTCAAATCCCCAAACAATGGAGGGGATCAATAGTTCACATCCTCTGCCAAGATCTGTGGCTAAAAGGGGGCTTTGATACTTCGATGATGAACATACCTTTTTCCCAATCCCCGAAGTCCCTTAAACTCATCATGTTCCCCTAGACCTTTGACGTTCAACGTTCATAAATTGATTATCGTCATTAGAATTTCTTCCTTCGGCCATCGACGATCCGTGTTGAATATTATTTTTTACCATACTATGCCCAAACTCCTAAAATCTTGATATATTACCACATGACCTTGGCCCTTCGGTGATCGACGTTCAACGTTTGGTGTTGGTCATTCCTAAATTATAAAAGGCCTCAAAATCCCTGAACTTCTGAAGTTACCTAAACTCCCAGAGTCTCGTATACGTCGCTAACCATGTTGGCCAGGTGGGAATGAACCAGGAACCAACACATGGAAAGGGTCAAGGGGTGACACATGTTCTCAATAGAGGGCAACAGATGCCATTCTCTAACAAGAACAATGGTTATGTGAATCATCCAAACCTAGGTGACATGTGGCACGCGAAATGCGAGTCCACATCACCTCGAATGACATCATCAAGCCACATCATCATAGACTGATACTGCTAGGTCCTTCAATCTAACAATCCGCAAGATTGCATGTATATCCACAGATTTATGGTTCTCATTACTTCATGGCTTCTAGCTTCGGTGCTTACAGAATCCTCTTGATGAAAATCCCTTGAATAGCTAAGTCTTTGGACTACAGGACTATGGTCAAGATCCATTTCAGCACCCACGACTTTGGCAAGTTCATACTTCTTAAAATATTGGTCGATTTCTTCTGGAGTACGAAATCTTCGGACTACAGGATCAATTCCCCCCCCCTCATCAAACGGTCCTAGTTCAATGATTAACACTTGATGGGGAATGAGTAGGGGTCATGTGTCGCTCCACGATGTGTTCTTGGTTGGTTGGGTAGTCAAAGGTGGGTCTCTTAGATTAATGGTCCATGTTAATTCGACAGTTTGAAATTCAGGAGTTCGGTGAGTGTGTCTCCTAGCTTTCCCTCCAGACCACACCGAATATGTCACCATGTGTACCTAGTGTCTATGACAAGGATTTACTCTGGTTGGCCGAACTTCGGGAAAACTCATGCATTCGTATATCGCTAAATTCCTAGACTCTCGAATAATCATTGATCTATGGACACATCTCCCTCTAGTTTCAATGGTCCATATTAACTCTGCGACTCCAACATTTCGGAGTTTTAGCACTAGACCGTTCCAAATCTCCTGATGTAAGACTTCACTGAAGTGCTTAACGCCTCCCTTTCTATGTCTGATCTAATGACTGAGACCAATCCATAGTGGATCCCCAGATCGAAGGTCCTCGTCGATTCTAAACTTTGACCTTCAACTACTTTCAAGGATTTTGAAGTCACAAGTCCCAAAGTCCCAAAATGGCTAGCTCCTTTTAGGCTAGTGCAGGGTTCCTATGCCTTGGTCACATGAATACTTTGGAAATTCTAGGGGCTAAGCACTAGTCCTTTAGAAGTAATTGGGTTAAGGACATGGGCATGAGCCCTTAATTATATGGGTGGATAGTCTGAAGGAAAATGCCCTTCTCCCACAGAGATGAAATTGACATTCCCACTAAGGCAATTTGAAAGGATCGATAGGACTTAGACGTTTTAGTTACTCCTACCCTGACTCTCTTGCAGATTCACATCCCATGACTCTCTAGCAGCTAAATTGAGATAAATCGAAGATCATACAGATATAACAATTTACAAAAGAACATTAAGCATTTTCATTATAATTCAAACACTACAAATCTTAGTCACAGACACAAACATTCAACCATGCATTTCAATTCAAGTGTGCAGGGTAAATGAAGTACTTATCTGTTACAGTTGTAGCCAACCAATTGACTGTGGGTGTTCACCTTTCCACCCAACCATAGGCTTAGAGGCATTCATTCTTAGCACTCTATCCACCACCGTGCCAAGCCATGATATCATTAGGGAACTATCCCATTTTCATAGATCTTCTCTCTATCATAGCGTCCCTACGATGTTTATCAGATGCTTCCCCAACATCATTCTCACAACCTTCCTCTTTTCTTTTACATTTATGGGTTGCACATTCCTCTCTGGGAATGTGTTCTTTTCTGGTTTCTCTCCTGCTCTCCACAGAGCCTCATGTGCCCCCTTCCTTCTTGTCTCTATTTTTATGTATATCCTTTCCCAATATAGTCCTTGACCTATCATGTTCCTTTTGTCGGAAGGAAACTCAGGTCATCCTTGTCTACCAAAATCTACAGTACTTCAGGCTGGAATTCTTTAGTTAGACCATGCTTCCATTCATGGGGGTGGTTGATTATTTCAACCACCAACCCTTCCTTCATTAACTGATTTCCTCTCCTTGGGATACTTAAGGGTTTTTTCATTCCCAACAAGGGGAAATTTTGGGTCATTTGACATAATGAACCCTCTCTTATAGTTTTCCCATTATTTCCTCTAGTGATATCAAGGCCAATACTTCAAGGATTCACCCCCACAATCAGTTTTTGGAAACTCAAACAATAATACATTTACATTTTTCCCATGCCATAGCATGATGATCATAATAAATGATTAATTACAAGATGGGGTAAAATGGGTATATTATAGTTGGACTAGCTAAATAAGATTATTGGACATTCCCCTTAGCTAATGGTATACATTTTCATGAACATGTAAGGATATGGAAATATAAACAAAGGAAACAACAACAAGAAATGCAATGAGTTACATTCTATGTGATATTTAAGACTCAAAATAATATTTCAAGACCTAAACACATATCCAGATATAAATATTCTAATAGGCTGCAAAATAATTGATCCTTTTAATAAAGTAATAGTTGATTAACAGGTTGGATAATCGCAAAAAGATGAATTAAAACAATAGCTAAAAGAAAGAAGGAAATGT
The DNA here is from genome assembly GCA_900067695.1 of Picea abies. Lineage (NCBI taxonomy): Eukaryota > Viridiplantae > Streptophyta > Pinopsida > Pinales > Pinaceae > Picea > Picea abies. The sequence continues at coordinate 10,328 of CBVK0100189491.1, read as the reverse complement.
ACATTGCACACATTCCAAACCTGCATCCAAGATAAGATTAAAACACATAAATACTTGAGCAAGAAAGCAAAACTGTCATCAAGATATATATTCACCAGGTAGAGAGATTTACAATCACAAGTTCAGGTCTAGCCAATTTTGATGCTTGAATCTTTCACTAAAAACTAAACCTCCCTTCATTACAAAATATGTCTATTTATCATTGTTGCAGAGGGTTTTGACCATCTTGAAAACCAAATTTTAACTCTGCATAACAAACTGAAAACAAATCTTTGACTCGAGTGTATTCAATTTGGAATATATCGGTGACATTTTTAACTTAATCTTAATAAAATTGTGGTTCATATCAAACAAAAATGACAACTTATTATACTTTGATAGTAATGTCTCAAACCTATAACAACTAGACTTATAAAAGTGAAAAATATAATTGTTGTCTATACTGGAGTAAAACAACTCTTTAACAAAAATTTGACAGTTGTAACTGGAAATAATTGTGCATGAATACCCTTGTGCACTCTAGCTAGAGACTAAATTGGAACATAGATAGATAAAACTCACCCAAAATTTGGTTAATTTCTTCGAAAAAATGACCTAAAATACCTATTCTATTCTCTCAGACTGTGATACCTGTGTAAAATATGAGAGAGGTTTTTATGCATGGGCCCATTCCAAACAAAAACCACTTTAACTTTTCAAAAATTCATTTCCATCTGTTCGGAAGGTGTTCCCAAAGACAATTACAAAAACAGGGAAATTAACATTTGGCGAATTTCTCGAAAAACGACCTCAAAGGACTCTTCGATTCTCCCAAACCATGATAATTTTGTAAACTATGAGAGAGGTATTTTTGAATGGGCTTGTTCTTAACAAAAATATCTTTCTATTTTGACAAACTCACCTCAATATTTTCATAAGGCACACTGAACGACAATGACAAAAAAGTAAAATAAACCAAAAAAAAAACAAGCTTATAAATGTATAGGCAAATGGAGGGAAACTGATCCAAAATGGATCTAAAAAGGCCAAAAATTCAAAGTTCTCAAATTCATACTAAACTAGCACCATCACGAAGAGATCATCGCGTTGAGTTCAGAAATATATTTGGTTTCGAAAATAGATTTCATATGAGAAAGTTATTGCATTCTAAAGTTTTGCATAAATAATAAAAAAAGTCAACTATTGAAAGGAAATGTGGCAACTTCTGAGATTGACACATGGCATTATGTGGGTAGGACATATAGAAATGACAGAGTTGGACACATGGTAGGTTGAGGGCTGACTATACAGATGAGTAAGTAGGTGACTGGAAAATTCTTAAGAATGAAAGGGTGACACATGGCCCAATCACAAGGTGCCATGTGGCACCCCGATTAGGCCAAATGGTGGCCGGTCAAAAAATTGGTTCAAACTATTCTCTGTGAGGTTGAAACCTGCAACCTCTCTATTACAACAAATTCAACATTGGGCACTTACTAGTCGGGCTATATTTGTTTCTTGTTGATATAATGGAAAATTATTAATTTAAATTGGATATGCTATGGATATGGTGCATAAAAAGGCACCAAGGAGGTTTGATCTTGTGACCTCCTTGGGCGCCCATGCTATAACAAATTCATTCCCCAATTCCATATTATATGCCACAATATATGTCATTTAAAACCATATTTTAATGTGTCCTTTTATTATATGTGCCACATATGTAATATGGTTGGAAAACCACATAAATGTGTGCTCCAATTATTATGTGTGCCACGATTCCATGTCACATAAAGTGGGTTTGACCATATGATATGGTTTTTAAACCATATTTATATATTTTTAAAACAAAATGCCATATTTTGTGAGATTTTTCAAGCTACATTTCAGCCTAAGGAAGGGGGGTGGTTGAAATTTCACCAGTCGACCCCCTTCTTTATATCCAAAAAGGTTTTACCAACTTGGCTACAACAGAATGATGTTGAAATACCAATGCCCTTGTAAATCTTTGGAGGCCATTTCCGAGAGTTCTACTCCACCTTTTTCAGTTCCATCAATTGTGTTGGATTCTTTAGGTTGAGAAGAACATAGTGCGACCAATTTGAAATCCAATTGATGTAATTTTGATATACTTTTGAAGAATTTGATATTAATAAAGAGGCCTACCCACTGAATACCAAAGGCCCGAAGATGTAGGCTAAGAGTTAAATCCGAACTCTGTTATCAATTGTTGGTGTATTTTTATGGTTTGTTGTTCATATTTCTTTTATTTGTTGAAATAATTCTCCTAGAGAAAAATTCTCATCATTTTAAATTCTTTAACTAATGTAATTATTATCATGCAAACATACTTAATATTAAAAATTTAACCATAATCATTTAAAATATCATTTCAAATCAAGAGGTATCTGAGTAGGTTGATAGTTGGTTGTTTTTGAGTATGCATGATTACCAGGGAAAAATTAAAGCATGGTGAAGGAGAGCTTGTAGAAGGAAATCTTGAGATTGGATGAAGAAAAAGGACATCTCAAAGTGAGAAGATGGCATCTGAAGAAGCACTTTCTCAACAAGAAAGAGAATTTCAAAGAACTTTCTTTTCCATGTTGGATATGGTAAAAGTATTGTATGAAGATTACTTGGAACATAAGAGACCTGTTCAAGGGGAATCCTCAAATCAAGTCAAAATTGAAGAGGGAGAAGACCCTCCAAAACCTCTTCCTCCACCTCCTTCATATCAATATTCTTCTTCTTCAAGTACAATTTCAATTTCTACTTCTGCAAGAAAACATTCTCATTCCCATAAACATAAGCCTGATGTGACATTACTTAAACTTGATGTGAAATTCAAGTTGCCCATGTATAATGGAGAAGTCAATGATGAGAAGCTTGATAATTGGGTCAGAAATATGGAGGTATATTGCAGTGTGCAGCAAATCAATGATGAGACAACCAAGATCAAATTGGAATCACTTCATCTTGAAGGCACAACACTCATCTGGTGGAAGAGTAAGTTGCAACATGGTACTAAGCAAATTGGTAATGTATTTCCATCATGGAAAGATTTTATATTTTCACTTAGAAAAAAATTCTATCCATTAGGGTATAAGGAGAAGTATTTAATTGAATGACAAAGTATTAAATTAAGAAAAGGACAACTGGTGCAAGAATACACAGATGAAATTTTGTAAGATGTCTTTGATGTTAAATATTCGATTACATACAAAAGAAACTCTTATGAAGTATATAGGAGGTTTTCCTACTCATATTCGTAATACCGTGTTTATGTTTGGACCTACTAATTGATCCAAAAAGGATCCAAAAAATACTAAGAACAACTCAGAACTCGCAGAAGCAACTTAGGACGCTCAAAATGGCCTCAACAGACATAGAGATGGAAAAAATTCAAAGTTCTTAAAACTCAGTGAAAATGATATCATTGTGAATAACACATCACAAGATTTCTAATGGTGCAAATGGATTGTCAAAAAGAGTTACATATTGAAATATATTCATGGTCAACGTTTGGTCAACCTAGCCCAGTCAGTAGGGGGCTGATTCAACATATGTATTGCTGACATCAACACTAGTACGAATGATGTCAACATTCGTACAACACACGTGGAAGAAGAAGGAGGTGACACATGTCATGTTGATATCAACATGGTGATGTGGAAGCACCAGAGGATGCCATATGTCACCCATATTTATCATTTATGGAATGATTCATGGACCAGTAATATTTTACCACATGGCAGTCTGTACAATCTATATAGTGATGTGGCATCGATGTGGCATGGTGATTTGTCAGTTGATGTGGTGTCCGTATGATGACGTGGCACTGACATGGTAGGCTGACGGTGTAGTGGATGATGTAGTCGAATAGGAGGCTGTCACATGGACCAGTCATGGGATGCCACGTGGCAATGGGAAAATGCCCAATGACAACCTGTAATCGAAAATTTGAAAAAAATAGGATCTGGTGGGACCACACCAAATCCAACCAAAAACTATTGGATAGAACCCTGGCTAGAACCATCTCCAAACTAGTGGAGCAGACTTTGGTTATATATATATATATATATATATATATATATATATATATATATTGTTACAAAAGTCAAGCCAATAGGGGGTGGCTCACTAGCTTGACCCTGAAACCTCCTCCCTCCTTAATGCCTTAACACTTGTGCCATAACCAATGGGCCAAAGGCCCTTCATTACGCTGAAAGGCTTACATCTATTGAAAATGAGCACAATTAATCACCTTTTAATCTAAAATTCTAATCTGATGGCTAACAATTGAAGATGTTGGCATATTAAATTCTAATCTGATGGCTAACAATTGAAGATGTTGGCATATTCTTAGTCATCCTCCCAAATCAATGAATGTGATTTCCTCTTCATAACTTCCTTGTATTTTTGAATGCATCCATTAACCTGTTTACCTTTTAACATTTACCTAATCATATTAAGAAATTATTGTAGCACTATACGATTGCCACATTTAAATGATTGAACTTTGGATTTAGCATGCTGGTTGTGCTGGCTGTAGATGCTCATTTTCTAGTTGTACGTTTCATTTTCTGGCTATGTGTTTCATTTTCTGTCTGTGCCTTTTAGCTTTCATTAGCCACGGTTTTGAGTGGTTGTGCTAGTTGTAATCTATGTCAGTTTTATTACTTAAAAGTTGCATCCACCCGATCTCAGGATGGAGGCATGCATGTGTATGGTCGAGCATGAATTTTGAGACAGGGTATGTCAACACTTATAGCAATTTGCAGGGCATGGAAACTGAGACAGAATTCTTCTTGGGCCTGGGAGTGCCAGAGTCAGATCGAGGTGTGGAGACATTCATTTTTGGGCAATTCAACACCACGAATTCAGTGGTGGTATTTGTTTTATGATCTGAGCAATATTTTTGCAGCTTGATTTTAGAATCAGGTATACTTATGTATCTTTCCAAATTCTTTTACTGAGTTAATGAAAAAGCATACCCATTTGAGAGTAGGACCCAAAGACGTAGTCCACCAGGGATGAACTTTGTTATCAATTTTTTGTTTTCATATTTTATGCTTATGTCTCTTCATTATTGAGATTTTCCTTATTTAATGGTACATTTTGATTTATTCTCATTTAATGCAATTATTTATAAGTCACTCGATGAAAAGATCTTGGATCAGGTAGGCTATTGGACCTACTCAACATACTCTGAGAATTCAAATATGGTCAGAAACTAACCATGGATGCAAACCATCTCTCTTATAATAACAAATATTATGACCCATGAGTTGACTTGGAAATTGAAGGAATGATGATCAATCAGGTGGTAGTTTATTTTGGTTCGCAAGTTAATATTTTTCCACGAGAAACATGGGTACAAATGGGCCGATCTAACCTAATACCTATGATGAATTATTCTTATGTTAGTTGATCATAGATTAATAGAACCAATCATAATACTGAAAAATGTTGACACACAAATTATGGGAATACCGGATTCGGTCAACTTTGAGGTCATTGACCTTGTCGAACGAATGTCAACATATGTAGCTCTTGTCAGTTGGCCATGGGGTCGATGAATGAAAGCAACTATCTCTATGGAAAGATATAGAATCAAAGTAAAAGGAAGTGGAAGAAAAATAATTATTCCCTTGGATCCAAAGGAAGGAAAACCATGGATGGAGTCATGGGATGAAGGTCAAGAAGCTAGATGTTTATATTGGATAAATAATGAAAAAAATATATATATAAAATTGACCATAGAAGGAGAAATTTTTAGAGAATCTCCCATGTCGGTCAGACACAAATTTGACTCTTCCTTATACAACTGGAAAGTATAGAACTATGAATCACATGCAAAATATTGTTGGTCTATCGAAGTTATTCCAAAGAAACATATTAAGACGTGTTATTCAATCCAAGTTGTACCAAAAGTTTATGAAAAAATATCCCGACAAAATTACACTCTCATTCTAATGGACATTCAGATTGTTGGGTATATGTTATATTCTTTGCATGTGTGTGTGTGGGTGTGTTACACATCAAAATTACTCACTTCGATAGTGTTGCAAGTGTCGTTATTACAAGTGTTGCAAGTGTCGCATTTTTCTCACAAGTGTCGCAAGTGTCAAGCAAAGCATACTGCCATGATGGGTATGTCATACTTATAATGACATCAAAAAGACACTTGAAACACCTCAAACACTTGATTTGGAAGAAGAGGAATGATTAACTAGAGTTATGAACCTCTTGCAATCTGAAAGAACCATTGAATCTAGGTTTTTAGAGGAGAGCACTTCCCTATACCTCCCTCAGGAGTGTTGGCACTCCTCTATAGAGTGTTAGGGAGTGATATAACACTAAACAACCCTTCTGGAGGAGCCCTACTAATTTTGGGAGTGATGGTGCCCTCTATACATGGCCATGGAGCACTATAACACTCTGACATCCCTTTTGATAGAGCGCTACCTATTCTGGGAAGCAGTTGGTCTATTGAGGGGAATGAGGGGAAGATCTTTTCAATATTGCAAGGTAGTTGGATTCGAACCCCTAGTCCAGCCATGATCTTAGGGAATATATCTAACTCAAAGAGGAGAATACTCAACTTACCCTAAAGATATATCAAGTGGTTGGGCCTCTATGAACATATATAAGCAGGATCTCTCATGGTGAAAAGGAGGAAGAATTAGAAGCATGAAACCTATGATCTCATAGGGAACACACAGTGAAGTGGAGGAGAATAATCAGTGAAGTTGTTGTCATTCTGATTGTGGGTCTTTTGAGCAAGGGTTAGACAAAAAGGATTTGACGAAGTTGTTGCATTCGCATCTATGGTTGTAAGTTTCTTTCGTTATTGTTCTCATCAATATAACACGCTTGGCCTATTTCTTTCTAGTTTGTGCTTAATCTCAAATAAACTTGTCTCTAATAGATAGTTCTATTTCGAGCTAATAACAATAGATTAGGAAGTGCTTGTACTTTTGTTTGTCTACAGGGTTTATCGAGGAGCGAAAGATTGGAGCTCAACTCCGATCATGCAGGGACAAACACTGGTAAAAGGTACTTCTTTTCTCCTTCCTCCTCATACATTAGTTTATATAGATCTAAAAGGAATTTAGTGTCCATGATAAGCATCTTCTGTCTTAAGAGTTAAGAGTCTATCTCTCAAGAGGAGATCTACCTGTCCACAGGGAGATTTTCCTTCAACAGAAATTGGTGACTCCATTGGGGAGGAATCAAAACTTTTCAGTTTTGGTCTTCCTCGTAGACCTTGTCTTACCCTTTGTTATTCTAGACCTTGTTCACTCCATATGTGTGATTTCACTTGTTGATTCAATCCTCAATCCATCACATTCAGCTTGACTGTCAAAATTTGACTGAAATTTTGGGTGTTTGGACATTTTTATGAGATTTTTAAGCCTGGCGCCCCTATGCTCATGTTAGCAGAGCACCAACACTCCCTGGAAGCCTTAGATAGAGCTTTATAACACTCTAGTGGCCCTTACACCAGAGCACCAGCCTTTTGTTTTTCAAAATTACCTTCCAGAATTGTGTTTTTTGCAACTCAGTCTCTGTTTTTGCCTTTGTCCAGCTTCTTGATGCTTCATGACATCTTCCTAATGAAATTTTACCCTCTGATTTTTGAGAAGTAGGCGCTTTTTGTTCATATTTGGTGACCTTATCTCTTATTTTGAGTCTTTTCTCCTGTTGAGAACTTAGAATCGATCCACTACCTTTTTCTCTCTTGTTTGACTGAGCATAAACTTTGGTGAAGGACATCAGAAGTCTACGAATCTTTTCATTTGGTTCTTTTTTGTGGTCATTGTTCTTGAACATCTCTCTTTTGTGTGAATTGTTTGATTTTTCTTTTTTATCTTTTGTTTTTTGTTTTCTTCTTGTTTCAATCATAGCAAGAGAATGTGTGTTGTGTGTGCGAAATATGATCATACTTGTCCGAATCTCCTTGGTCTGAAAGGGTAGTTGGTAGGAGAAGTTTTTGCATTGAATTAATCATCATTCGCATACAAACCACAAAGAAACATATTAGTGATTGGTTTGCATATTAGAAGGCGTTTTTGAAAATGTTTTAGCATTGCATTAGATTCAATTGAGAACCAATTGATAGAGGACATTTCATATTAGTGTTTGAAAGTGAAAATGACTCTTTCTTTTTCCCTTAAATAGGCGTTCATTGAAAAGAAACAATTGCTCATCATCTTTCATGCATCTTTTTGGCAATTGAGTCCTCATTCCATCAGTTTCACTTTCGCACACCCTTTGAGTAAAGAATAGTTGTAAAACAAACGCTAATTAAAAATTATCTAGAACATTTTTGTTTTTAGGATCTTCCACCAACAATAGACTAGGGTTAGAACTTTGGATTAGGTTGTGAGTACAACTCTCCAAAGTTTAAAAAAAAAACATTACCATCCTGAGCTAGGGAGAGTCAAATCCAATTATCATATTGGTTTTCTGGGATCCCCCTCTCACACAGGGGTTACGCACAAGGTCACATTCGGGAAAATTACGGAGATTATCCCTTTGTGGTTCAACTGTTTGTAGTGGTCGAATCGTATATTGGGGGTCACTTGGAGGTATACCCACGATTATGTGTGGGAGCATCTCGGGTTGATTTCAGACTTGTTATCCTGCCCATACGTTTTGGATTGCAATGTCGATTGTACTCGCCCAGGGACTCACTATGAATTGGTGTCTTTAGTTGCCATAATATTTAGGTACTTACACAAGGTGACGGTGAAGGGAAGTCTCACTGTACCTGGAACAAACATTGGTCAAACTCACTCGGGCTCTTTGGAGGGTAAATCCATAATTACTGCGTGGAAGCTTGCACCAAGGTGAAATTCCGTTAAGTAGGTCGCCATTGTAACTGTTCCACTATATCCTAGCCCCTTCTCAACTTGATCATGTGACATTGGATTTCATCACCAACTAGTACGGTCATCGAGAGAAGTTTTGTCTTCTTGGTTGATTCCTAGATTTTATTAGCGCATGCTATTTCTTTTTGTTAGTTGGCCCTAGATTTTCAGTGTTTTCTATTTTTCTCCACAACTAAGCCCATAGATGATAAAGGTCTTCGTCGATCACGTAGGATACAAGGGCTACCTCTAGAAGGCTATCAACCCTTACCTCCTAACCCTCCAGAAGACAAATACTGTAGAGAGGTAGAAAATCAATCTGATGCTAGAAGTGTTATTGCTCCTCCATTAGATAACTCAGAAGGCGCTTTGGTCATGGTTGAAAATCCCACTACATTTGTGTTAGTAGCCCCTCTCGAACCACTTTTTGTTCATTTAGACTCCCTTGGGAATGTCATAGACGAAGATATCCCATGATTACAGGAGAGGATATTTACCAAAACATATATGGGATCCACAGAACCAATCTTTGGTGACGAGTATAGGACTCTTATTCATCCTAGCACCACAGTAGAAACCAATCCCACACCTTCTTGTTCTGTATGGAGGACTTAATCGGGTCATGATCTCTATGAACATTTCGAATCTATTCGACAACCCTTTCATCCTCATGACCCTCCTAGTGAAATAGGACCATCTGGTCAAACCATGAATCACCCAGTTGATCGGGTTATTAACCCTTCTACTACATCAACACAAGTCCATCCTAATGCTGGACTCATCACCTCTACTCATCCCCAAATCACTTCAATCTATACCCCCATTTCTACAAGCTTTTACTATACAACTCCACATGTTCCACATGGTCTTCCTGGGACATCTTCTCACTGGAGAATGCAGACCCCTTTTGGCCAAACACAACCGGCTGAAGGGAAACCACCATCCAATGCACCTTTCCCTTCTGGAGGACTACCTTTCCATGGCAGGCCTACCCCTCTCGGGGGACAACCCCCTTTTCATGCTCCTCCTGAAGTGAAACAACGGTTTGCCAGTCACACCCCGATCATAAATCCATCGCTGGCAGGGGGCCAACCCTCATTTGCTAAAAACCCCTCACAATCCTGGGGTGTATCTTCAGGAGGCACTTTTACTCAACCCCACTTTGGGGGGCACTTGTATAATAACCCACTAGGAGGAGTATCCAATTCTGTCCCTTCTGGAACATCTTACGGGCAATCTTATCCGGGTGGCATCCCGAACACCACCTGGAGTTCTCTAGGACCACAGTCTTATCCTCCTCCTGGGCCTCATGTGTATCCACCTCCGGGATCTACTCCTTACCATTCTCAAGGGATAAATGTTTATCCTCCTCATGGGCAAATAAATCACCTGACCTATAATGTTCAGAACCCACGGGGTTATGCCAATGTTTCTCATGCAGTGAGATCGGAAGAGCGTCGTGTAGGGAAAGAG
>CBVK0100189490.1:0-13906 GCA_900067695.1 Picea abies | reverse complement strand
TTGTTCGACCGATATTGCTGCTAGGTTCATTTTTGAAAATATTATCACTCGATTTGGATGTCCTAAGAGTCTGACTAGTGATTTGGGAGCTCATTTTATCAGTAGTACCATAGTAAATCTTATAGAGGAGTTCTTAATACAACATCATAAAATATCCCCTACTAGCCTCAAGATAATGGAACAGTAGAGGCGTTTAATAAGATGTTGGAGAGAGGGTTAACGAAGGTTTACTACAAAAACAGGGAAGATTGGGATGACAGAGTTCCACCAGTACTATGGGCCTACAAAGAAACTCCACAAGTACACTCCATTTCAGTTAGTTTATGGGAAAGAGGTTGTGGTGCCTATGGAATTCATTACTCCAAGTTTGTACATTGCACAAATCACACACATGTCGGAGGAAAAATCAGTTGTGCAGAGACTCATGGAGTTATAAGAACTTGACGAGACCAGGTTTTTAGCAAACTTCCATTAGTTAGTTGAGAAAGCAAGGCAAAAATCTTAGCATGATAGACACATTAAGACTAAATTATTTGTTCAAGGAGACAAGTTCCTAATCTATGACAGTCTGTACCAAAATCAACCAGGCAAGTTGTGCATGAATTGGTTGGGACCATTCATAGTTGTGGAGATCCGACCTTCTGGACCAATCATACTTGCGCAACTAGATGGTATGTTGCGGCCAGGATAGGTGAATGGTACTCGCCTGAAAACCTATATGTTTGAGAACTGAGCTAAAGGACTATTTCTCTAGTCCAAAGGAGGATGTATAGTATTTATATTTGAGTTTTTTTGCATATTCTGTAAATTCAGTTAATAAAGTCGATGTGTGCAGTGTTGCACCGCAACATGTAGTTCATTTTTTTTTTCTAAGTGTTGTTTGATGAAGAACTACTTACTCAACAACGTAGGATCAGAAGCGTCAAGAACCTATTAATGAAAATCATTAATATGAAGGGGACCCCTTTTTTGGTCGGAGGGAGGGTGAATCTGGATGCAATCTAAGTCCATGTGCCATGCGAATTAAGTCTAGTCACAACCTTTATTACTACTAGGATACTCCATCCAAATTTGGTTAAGCCATAAAGCTGGGATACGCAAAGATTTTGTCGGTATTCAAACCGATATTGTCATCCATCAAATAGTAAGTTATGAAATTGACCATGTCCCTATCCAACTTGCATAGTAAATTCCAAAATTGCACAATAGGATTTACCCCGTTAACCAGTCTCGTCGGACAACTCAGATCCAAGTTGTGTCTATAGGGTAATGATGAATAACAGTTATTATTTAACTTTCCAGCTAAGACCGAGTATAAGGTTATGAGAACTCGCTGTAGAATGCATTGTTTCCTAGAACAAACTTAGCAATTTACAAATTCTCCAAAGTGAGAAATCCTATGCAATCCCTCGACCCTTAGTCGTGATCCCCAATCCTTGTTTCACCTGCAGAATTTACAAATAGTTCAGACTCACAATGTCGAGATCTATAGGGAGTCAAAGCGTCATTTCCAAGGATGTAGTAGCATATGAGCCCTATGACCCCCGAGTTAAGGTCGTGCATGATCTCAAGGGGAAGGTGGAGAAAGTCAAGCTCCTCAACCTCGACTTAACATAACAAGTCTTGTTCCCCTAGATGAACATAGACATTTTCAGGAGTATTTCACCAAATGAGTTGGGAGGCATGCAGTTTGTGCCAAATCCTGAATTTATTAATTTTTTCAACTCAACCATCATGAACCTCATGGAATTACTAGTGTTTAGCACCACTAGTGAAGTTGCGAGGTGTACTAAGTTCCTGATCAACAGGGTGCATGACAGAAGTCTGTGGTTGGATAGGAGATATCCAATCCATGTAGAAGCCATCCACCAACTCATTGGACTGTCCCTTGAGGGTGAGGATGTGTCCAAAGGATTCTAGGGTCCCAACAAGCATGATAAGAATAAAGGGGAGCCTATCCTATATGAGAGATTTTACAATCAGAGTGAGGGGTGCATAGCTAATATCAACCCCATACTACCCGAGACAGTCAGGACTGGATGCTACATCATAGCTACCAAAGTCATGACGTCCTACTATAAGGGAGAATGCATGCTAGATGATTTATCAGTGGCAAATTTTTGTGCCAATGGCATTGTCTTCAACAGGTGCAGCTACATGTTGGAGGAACTACTTGTGGCCTGTGATGAATCTAAGGAGAAAAGTGGTACCTTCATCTATGGATACTTTTTTCTTGCATTTGTAATGATCAAGTGGATGCCAGCCACTGGAATACCGTTGGCGCTAGTAGATAAGGGGCGCCTAGAAAAAAATTTTGAGCCTTGGCATTCAAGGGAGAACTCAGAGAACACCGCCTTCAAGAACACATCAATATCCAAGTGGTACAACAGGATAATTGTCATAACACAAAGGTTGCACATTCCACTAGAGCTCCTTAACTACAATACGAGGAACATAGGCTTCAGCATGAACTGACACCACACATTTATTTGGTTGAGGTATGCCAATAGGGAGGAATTCCATTCACAGATGTTTTCATTCTATTTGGACAAAGAGACCTTCGACAAGGAGGTGATGTCGTGGCCTGGAGTCAAATGCAACCCGCGTAAGTCGGGGATGCACTATGTTTTTCCCACCAAGCTGCTAAAGAATAAAGGTCAAGAAGTAGAGGTAGGATCGAGTTACGACCCAGCGACACATAATAAAGAAGCTCTACCACGGATGAACTCAGAAGAGGAGGAAGAGATGAAACCACTAGAGCACACTAAAATAACATTGTCGATGTTCCTACAACTGTCGGAGCAAGCTATGTTGACAGGTAAGGATTTCAATGAAATCCTAAGTGTTGAATTCATCACAGATCCCATGGTCAAGAAAACCAGGATGGGGATCTTGTTGAGCAAGGTTCTGAACCCTCAACCCATTTCATCCACTGTCCCTCGCACTCTCTCAGCGGTTCAAGCAAGACCTATCATACATATCTAGGACGAGCCCGAGCCTAACACCAATTCATACACCATCATCACTAAGCACCCTCCATCACCAACACAACCCCACTCACCACCTATAGAAACAGACAATCCACCCCAAACCATAGATCTAGAACCCATGTAGCCCGATCCTCCAAAGTTACTCGAGCAGAGACCCAAACTTCTTGGACCAAATCGAGAAGTACTTGAGAAGAGGTTACAACTGATTGGCCTGAACCCTGAAGCCTACGACCAAAATATTATACCTTTTGTGTAGCATAAGGACACTCCATCTTCAATGAAGATACAAATGGTAGAAAATCCGCAAGTCCAAAGTCCCCAGCACACTTCCTCAACAAACAAGGTTTAGGGTGCCATGGGTAGTGCAACTCTAGAAGAAGAGGAACATAAAGAGGTGGAGATACCATAGGTTCAAAAGGAATATGAGACAAATTTAGGACAAATCACAATGTCATCCTAGGAACAGATGGAGCTTGTTCTCCAAAACCCTCAGTAATGCACAGAGTTGTTGCAACTCTACCTGGCCAGAACAAAACTTCTAATCCTCCTTCCATCAACGTTGAGGTTGAGTCTTATGCCAGGAACATCCACAGGAGAGGAGGAGGTAGAAACTCCCTCAAAGCACTCAACGACCAAGAGAATTCCACTGTAGGTCCGAGAACCTAGGGGTGCCACCCCTTATTTTACTAACCTTTCACAGTGGTCAACAATGCACCTAGTTAGAATGATAAAAGCCTCAATTGATCAACTAGAGCAGAGGCTCCATCAAGCTGAAAGGTATACAGAGTTCACAAGGAAAGAAGTGCTCCTGGGTTTTAAGTGAGAAAATATCTTTTTCCACATCCACCATTGATCCCATCATCACATATGCCATACCCATTTCTTCATTTCCACCCCATGTCCTCCCTATTCCCCCCACGTCATCATCTATCCCCATCATCACTATTCCTGATGACCTCATAGATCAACTGAAATCCACCGTATCATTGAAGATATTAAGTGATAGACTATTTTTTTTGTGTGGGCTCCCTTTCTACCACTCCATCATCCCCTCCCCACACTAACACTGCAACCACTGAGAAAAATTATGGTGACCCATTCACTACAACTACAGGAACCATATTCCCCATTCCATCCACCTTCCCCAACATTTTACAGGTCCATTTCCTTCTCAACATCCCACTGGAGACTAACCTCAACCCCAAGTTATAAAATTATGTCAAACTGCATGAGAAAATGGGTCAATATCCTCAAATTGACCATATGGATAACTAGGAACGGGCTACTTCCGCTCAAAGCAATAGCTTCGTCAAAGAGAAGTTTGCATCACTACTGGAAGATCTACAACATTGTTGTGCCATATCAGAAATGTTCCTAGAGTGCACAGAGTTTCTTAGTCAACTTCCCCCAGATGTCCACCATGGGATTCAATGTATTTTTTGAGATACCTCAGCTAGCCCGGATGGTGCAGGAACCCCAAGTATGTTTGAATGATATGTTATTAGTGGCCAACCACTTGCATCAAGGTTACCTATGGATCCATCTCTCACCAATGGAAAGCTCATGTCCTGGTCCCCACCACAGATATTGCATCGTATATGTGCCTCCACTGATAAAATTGAGCAGTGCATAACTTCAGTTGAGAAGACGAATGAAGACATCACACAATATATGCACTAGTTGTGTGAGCACATAGTTACAGCATCTATAGCGAGGTATCATGAGCATGGATTATGAACACATTTTGATTCTATTGTTGTGGCCTTTTATGACAAGTTTATCCAAGTGTGTCCCACATTTAGGAAGGCTTCTCCTAAGCTCCTTGAGGATATTAACATGGTTGTGCTAGTGCACCATATTGAGCTTATGGAAAAGAAATGGTCACAATTAGTGGGGAGAATGGACAACCTACAATAGTAGCTATAAGTTATTCATCTCAAGGAGCAAGAGAAGTCTAAGGCCATGCTTGAGAAGATCACCCAAGTTGTTGTTGAAGGTGACATAGTCTAATCCTCGCTTCATCATTGAGCTAGCCAGTGTAGTCAGTTGTTTTCCATGCTCAAAAATTGGGTCTGCATCTTATAACAGAGGGAAAATCCATTAGAAGAACTATGGATTCAAATATAGCAAATGAACAAGGAAGTGCAAGTGATCATTGACCCAATTACACAGTAGGAGAAGTTTGTGGAGATCCAAGAAGCTGACGAAATACTCGATGGGATGTGTGATGCTACTTGAGATGCCAACGAAGAACTTAGAGAATTCAATCTTGTATTTCAGGATACATATGTCAAACTACAACAGTTGGATTCAGTTGTAGAGACTAAGTGGCAGACGTTGCTAGCCACGAAGCCTACAAAGCTCTGTGTTGCATCTGTGCAAGAATTTGTTGTGTGGGCTTCCATTTTGGTGCAGAAGTGGTAGGACTAGGTAGAGCAGTATGAAATCTTCCAAAAACAAGCATTAAAGGTCATCCCATATTTTGGCTCTCCATTTGATGGAAGCCCCACTAAGGATGCAGAGGGTTGACTCAAGATGAGTCAACAGCTGTGGTCGGGGCCTGTTGGGCCCTCCATTTTTGGAAATGCCAAATTTTGGGGGAAAGCGATGTATGCCAACTGGAAGATGAAGAAGTAGTGAAAAAACTTTAGAAGAATGGAGAGATAACTAAAAGTGTAACAGTAGTGAAAACAACCAAAAGTGTCATCTGTCAGCTAGACGAGCTGTGAAAACATCTAAGAGAATATGTTGGTACATGATTAGAGACGAGGGTTCTCTGAGTTTTCCAACAAAGGCATTGCTCTATTCTATATAACTTTCATATTCAACCTTTCACAAGGGAAAGAGGTCTCACCCAAAGAACTTTTGAGACTTATGTGAAATGGAGCGAAGTTGAATAGAATGCAATGGTGGGAAGAATGCAACCCAGTTAATTGATCACGAGGTTGGAACAGTAAACAAGGAAAACTTAGTATAAACAGCGTTACACAACATATACAATGATTTGTACTTAATATATGAACATATATATAGAAATTAAAGTAAGCAGACAGATCAACAATGGCATGTACACAATGAACAGATCCAATATTTCTAACAAAGACTTGCACAAAAGAAGCATACACATTTCATCAAGATACATACACCATTTATCAGAATTTTATGGGTCCAATCATCTCTTATATTAATATCATTTCATGAAATCTGATATAGAGTTTCATTTCCATATTTTAAAGAGAAGATCATATCAACTATAAACTCAGTACATGGTTTTCCCACAAATAGTATGATCATAGCAAGCATTTTCAGTATTTGTAACTCTAAAATCAATACAACAAAAACCTAGAATAACTCATCAAACAACTTAATCCCAATTTATTACATAACTCCTCACTATCAAGTTTTTCCACATACTTCTTTCTTTCTTAATTCTGGTGTTGTGATTTCTTTATTCTTCCTTCTTTTGGCATTCTCTCGAATGTTCTGGATTCTTCCATTGTTCTATCTAGCAGGCTCATGTCTTATTTCCATGCTGGAATTTTGACACATCACTTGTCATTGGATTTCCATAAAATTTCTCTATTTGCCTCCAGTCGTATCCTTATCCCAATTTTCTCTGCTTTTCCCACAATACTATGATATTTCCACAAAATCAATTCTTCTCTAAATATAGAGGGTCCAATAGGCCCCAACCATAAACCTTGACTCGTCCTAATTTAGGACTTCATCTCTTTGCTCTGGCCTCCCTCAAATGGAGGGTCCAATTCAAGACAATTTGGATTCCCTATTGCCTGAAACTATCATATTGATCGACGTGATATTTCCACTTGTGCAGTAGTATCGACACTCCCACAATGAATTCTTTTGCTACATTGACATCTGGGACTGATGAATTCATGTCCTTCAATGTTTTCCATTTGTATTTCACCACTGTGTCAAGCTATTAGATCTTGACATAGGAGTTTTGGACTACTGGCTTGAATTCCCATGTTCCTTCTAGGAGTTTTGGACTACTGGCTTGAATTCCCATGTTCCTTCTTGGCATCCTGATTGGTGTCATATAAAGTGTCCAGGTGTTCACCATCTTGTTGGATTTTGAAACATTTGTCACTCTGCTCAATGGGATCGGTGATCAACTTCACCCCCTAGTTTATTAGTCGGATTTAGGATCAGATGTCCTCCACTAGTTTAGTGCAACGCTACAGCAGACCAACCCAGACATTGACTAACTCGAAGAGGTGACTACACTCTACAACCCGTTGATGTAAAGAACTGCACATAGCATCACCCTCTACAAGAACCTTAGATATTTTCTCCAACATCTCCTTGGGTTTCTCTCATTCCTTTATACAGATAGCCTTTGTTTTTTGTTGTAGGTCTTGAGTCCTATCTGCTATATGGGTCCATGCCTCAGAAACAAGCTCAAATTTGGCTATTGGCACAACCTAGCCAAGGTATTTTGGTAGTTCGGGCGTCATTTTGTGAAAGGTAGGCCAAGTGTCACTAATATTGCTAGAAACTGCTTCATCGATGGAATCAGCAGCTCCCTGGATTCCTTATTCATAAGTTGTTTTTGCATTAGCTAAAGTAATTATCTCTTTCAATTGGTCAACCTATTATACTAATTCTACGTTTTCTTGTCTTACAATGACAATTATTTGTTCTAGCTTATGTACAAAAGTCCTCACGAGCTGAAATCATTGAGGTGTATCCCAAGTAAACAATTCACTACTCATAGTAGCTAGATCCAATGGGATTTGCGTCACAAGTGGTTGGCCACTTGCAATGGATCGTTTAGAGAAACTAGGAGTACACCTTTCAAGGCAGGAGGTTGATCCTTAAGGCTTCTCGCAATCCTGGACTGTACTTTTGGTGGTAGTGTGGAGACAATCCCTTGTTTCTCCAGACATATCTCTAATAGATCAAGACATTTTGGGGGGTTTTGAAAAAGTGGAGTGAATGCTTCCTTTAAGGAAGTCGTTCTCTGTGTGGAATGGGTGTTGTCTTGGTCATTGAGTGGGTCATTGAAGGTTTCCACATCCATATGGACTTGTGTTTCTAGCTCTGCATCTGGAAGATGATTGGATAGAGTCTCCAAGCCTTTGTTCAGAGGACCTAGGGATTGCGAGACTTGGGGTATAGAAATCATGAGCGGAGTAGTGGTAATGTTAGTGGGTATACTAAAAGGATCAACATGCTCAAGATTCATTGCTTGTGTGTGGGTTGGGGATGGTGGGTTTGAGGTGGATTCATGAATGGTTCTTCCATTTGGCTGACTGAAGACTTCCTCATCAACAATACTAGACTGGACCTGCTCAGGTGGGTCATCTAGAATATGGATGATAGGATGTGTAGAGATAGTTGATGCTACTCAAGGGTTCTTGGTGTGAACTCGAGTCGAGGTAGTGAATATCGGAAAAGGTGGAATCGAAGGAGATGTGGGTGGAAGTGAAGAAAGGGGGGTATCCTCAATAATAATATGTTCACCTGCTAGTTTCACAGGAGAACTTGTTCTCAATTTGTTGAGAGGAAAAGCATATACAAGGACTTCCCAAACTGCTTACCAGATTTTGTGCATCATCTGGAATTGTTGACAAGGGGATAGGTAGTGGTATATGTGGTAATTTTTCTTCATCCTCTTCCTCAAACACCTCATCTAATTTGGGCAGGGTTCTATCCATTTTTCCTACATTGGCAGAAGTAGTTGATGTCTACGTAGGAGCAGCTCGAAACGCAACTAGAAGAATACTGTATTTGACCCATTTCAAAGTCTCTTCTCTTATGAACCCTTCCCAGAGCTTGAATTCCTTATCGAATGTGGAATCATCTAGGTATAAAGGAAGAGGATTCATGTGTAATAGTTTTGGATCCACTCCCAAGGGGTGGATGAAAGTATGGTCCGGGCCCATCCCAAACCAAATGTGATGCATGTGGTTGTTAAGGATCCATTATGGAATCCTCAATCGTTGGGTAGAATTAACCATGTCTTCATGCCATTGTGCAAAATTGTCATTGTGCACATCAGGATTGGAAAGAAGTGACTTGGCATTCCAGGGATTGAATAACTTGGAAATATGGGTAGCAATCCTGTGAGCAAGATCCCTCCCTTGTAGTGGCTTCCATTTCCAAAAAATTATAAAAATAAAAAATAAAAATCATGTGGCTGTTGGGATTTGAGCCCAAGTCTCCACGGTTTTTGCAACATACCTTGGTAAATCCTTTTACCATAATTGTTTTGAACGCTTCCATTGTTCCATTGGCTTGTGGATGGTAAGTGATTCTCTTATGGTGTTGAATCATAAATTCATGGGTGAGGGTAGTTATAGTTATCTTTATGAAATGCACACCATGATCACTAGTTAGGCTCCGAGGGAAACCAAATCAAGTAATGATATTTTCAAAAATAAATATGGCTATGGTATCGTCTGAACAATCCCTAAATAGTGCAGCTTCATCCCATCGTGTAAGATAATTTTTTGCAGTAATGATGTACATTTCCTTTGAATGTCACATCTGTGGGCTAATAGAACCAATAAAATTGACAACCCATTTTTTGAATGCATGTGCAGCCCAAATAGGGTGTAAGAGTAGATCATCCCTCTATGAGGGCTTACCTAGCTACCCTTTGAATAACATCGCATGCTATGGAATATGATTTGGAATTCTTAAACACTATAGGCCATGATAGCCTAACCTATAATATATTTAAAGTTGTATCCTTACCTTCAACATGTCCTCTCTCAACTATGTTGTGACATTCCCAAAGAATATCATATCTCTCATGATCCAAGATTCATATTCTTAGGATACTGTCCAAACCCATCTTGCACAATTGGCCTACGATAAGATGATAATCCATTGCCCAAACAACAATATGACACTTCTAAGTTACGGAATAGTCCTCTATGGATTTTCCAATTGTGAGGAACAATGCAATGTCTAATAAATAGTCTAGGATAGCTTCTATGTGAAAGAAATCTACATCTGGTAGCTAGTCATCAAGAGGTCCACCACTTTCACCAATTTCCAGTCTTGATAGGTGATCAGGTCCCACATTTAAATTCCCAAGTTTGACAATAACTTCAAAGGAAAACTTTGGAAAAAGTAACAACCATCTACAAAGTATGCCTTCTAATACAGGTTTGTTAACAAGATATTTTAAAGAAAAATGATCAATGAAAAACTTAAAATGAACCCCTAATAGATAGTGTCTAAAGTTTTGTAAAGCATAGTCCATGGCCAATCCTTCATTTTCTATTGTGATGTAATTTCATTTGACTTGAGATAGTTTTTAACTAGAAAAATAGATAGGATGGTCGATATTCCCTTCTTTTTCTTGTGCAAGGATATCCCCTAGCATAAATCTAGAGGCATCAATATGGACATGAAACTCCTTCTAGCAATTTGGGTAAATCAAGATGGGTGTCAAGCTCAAATTTTATTTTAACACATCAAAGGATTTATCATAGTTTGGAGTCCAATGGAATCTTTCAGATATTTTTAACAATTATTCCAAAGGTGTTGTAATAGATGCATAACTGTCAATGAACCTATGGTAATATCTTGTGTAACCCAATGTATATCATAGTTGCTTTAAAGATATAGGGGGTGGAATATTAAGGATGACCACAAATTTTTCAATATTGATGAGTACCCCTTCTCTGCAAATGATATGTCCAAAAATATTCCTGAAGGGTACACAGAATATACACTTTTTCAAGTTCAGGGAAATTTGCAACTACCTACAATTCTCAAACATCAACTGGAACATAGAAATGTGTTCTTTCAATAGGATATAAATTGTCCAATCATCTATGTAGACTTCCAAAAACTTTTGGATGAAGTCATGGAATGTCGCAATGACTATTCAGGAAAATAGCATCGAGGCATTCTTCAAACCAAAAGGCATGACATTGTAAGCAAATGACCCCCACTCAGTAGTGAAGGTAGTCTTTCTCTTGTCTTCCTCTATGATTCGGACTGTATGTTAGCCAAAAAGTTGACCTGTAAATTAGTAGGATTCCTTACCCACTACTTGGTATAAAACTTCATCACTAAAGGGAGTTGGGAATGGATCATGGATGTAGACAGAGTTCACACTCTTGTAATTGACACAAACTTGGATATACTTTGTGCCCTTCTTACTATGAATTACGATGGGACTGATCCATTCTGCCTCATCAAAAGGGAAGATTAACCATGTTGTGAGCATGTGATCAATATCATTTTTCACTTTCTCCTTAAACTCGAGGATTCAAGTGATATGGTCTGTGCTTCATAAGCCAATATTTTCTTATCTATCCCAACCTTTTCCTCCATTTCAACCAAAAGGTTGTGTAACTAAGACACCATCGTAGACGAGATGCTTTATGAGTTCATTCCTTGTCCACATGGACACTCTAATGGGTGTCCATCATCTGGAGAAGTTTTCATATCGTCCATGCTACCAATTCTCAAAAGATTTCTCTGATTTAGCTCCCACAGACTCGATATTTTTCCAACTCATAGGTCCATCTGTAGTGGCGTTAATGTAGTCTGCAGGGTTTCCTATAGTAACAGTATACAACTAATCTAATAAATTTCGTTCCATGTTCTCATTAGATGTTTTTGTATATCTAGGCCCCTCATATGGATCCAAGGGCTGGATGAATTTTACTCCATCCTCCTCAAAGATCATGAGCTCCTTTTTGAGGCCAATGATAGCATAGTTGTCATAGGCCCTGTCAATTCCAAGAAATTTGGAAGGATATAGGTCCTTCTCCCCCATAATCTCAATGAACTTAAAGTATTCCATGGTCTTAACCCCTACAATGTCCAGTTCGATGCTATCCAACCTTTCCACATGGTAAATGTAGTATTGGTTGGCCATGCACAATTGAATGAGCGAATAAGCCGACATGTTTTTTACCATTTCCTCCAACATTTTCTTGGGTAGGATGTTAACATCTAAACCCAATTCCAACATAGCATCCTTTATCTCATAACCATCTATATGAGAATTTATTCTAAATTCCCTACTAGACCTTTTCTTCCTTCTTTGTGCTACTGAAATACTTCCTCTGGAAACCAGGTCCAGAAGATTTTGTATTGATTGCTAGCTAGCTCATAATAATAGATTGCATCCTTCACAACCCTCACACTCTTCTATTGTAAATTAGTTTTTTGAAATATGAACTTGTCACACATTTGTCCCCACCACCTGTCAATGTCTGACTTGAAAATATGATGTTACATCCTATGTATTTTTTCTCAGAAATCAGGTCCCGACAACATAACCATTTGTTGGCACATGATTGGAGACTAGGGTTCTTGGATTTTTCCAAAAAAAGGCACCATTGGTAGTATAGAGCACTAGTATATTCATTCTTCTACAAGAGAAGTAGGTCTAACCTGAAGTATTGTCAAGACTTATGTGAAATGGAGTGAGGTTGAAGAGAATGCAGTGGTGGGAAGAATGCAACCCGGCTAATCGATCACGAGGTTGGGACAGTAAATAGGGCAGACTCAATCTAAACAGAGTTACACAACACATAAAATGATTCTTACTTTATACATATATACAGAAAGTAAAGTAACCAAACATATCAACAATGGCATTTATGCAATGAAGAGATCCAAGATTCCTAACAAATACTTGTGCAAAAGAAGCATACACAGTTCATCAAGATACATATACCATTTATCAAAATTTTAGGGGTTCAATCATCTATTATATTAATATCATTTCATAACATCTGATACAGAGTTTTGTTTCCATCTTGTACAAAGAAGAGAATATCAATTGTACACTCAATACATGGTTTTCCCGTAGTTGGCATGATCACAGCAAGTGTTTTCAGTATTCATAACTCTAAAATCAATATAATGGTCGAGAGATAGAAAAAACAATAATTCCCAAGAATGATAGTGATTCACAGCAAAAAACCAGAACGACTCATCAAATAACGAATCCTCAACTAACTTAATCCCAACCCATTACATAACTCCTCGCTATCGGGGTTTTCCATGGACTTCTTTCTTTCTTCATTCTGGTGTTGTACTTTCTTGATTATGCCTCCTTCTATAATTCTCTTGAATGTCTTGGATTATTCCACTATTTTTTTCATATGGCTTATGTCTTCTTTTTGCGCTAGCATTATGACGCAACACTTTTCGTTGCCTTTCCACTGCATTTATCTGTTTGTTTCTAGTCATAGCCTTCTACTATTTTTCTCTTCTTTTCCCACAATACTATGATATTTCTGCAAATCGATTCTTCTCCAAAAATGGAGGGTCCAACAACATCGAGCACTAGCGGGGAAAAGCCGTAAAAATAGTAGAACAAGGAATCCAATAAGCAGCCAAGAGAAAAGTATAAAGAGGAAGGAAGTGTGTCGAAGAAGAGATTGACGTTAATGAAGCACATAAGAGGGATATAATGTTACTATTGTTGGTTGGGTTGGGATTGAGTCATTCTTGATAGAATATTGCAATGGGATTTGTTGGTAGTATTGTGCTTGGAAAGCTGATTTTGAGTCTGTAATGGGTATTCGGGGCTATCTCTCATTGCGCAAGCTATTATATGGGAAATACATTTATCATTTGTCAATTAAGGGATATGATGCTAATATAATGGATTGTTTTGGG
Source organism: Picea abies (assembly GCA_900067695.1). Lineage (NCBI taxonomy): Eukaryota > Viridiplantae > Streptophyta > Pinopsida > Pinales > Pinaceae > Picea > Picea abies. Next base: position 290 of record CBVK0100189490.1, on the reverse strand, counting down.
GCCTAAAATTATTATTCTTGTTGAATTTTTATGATGTATATGAATTTATGTTTATGTTACGTTATTACTTCTTTCTTGTATGGTTAGTGTTTGATCACTAGTTGTGTATGTCTTTGGGATCTATTATGTGGCTCTAATTAGTGTTAAGATAAATATGATGTTTTATTCTCCCTGACTCAACTTCATCATCCAAGGTGAGACTTATTTTCCTTATGGAAAGGATGAATATGCCAGCATTGCTAGACTATAGTGGTGCCTTTTGTTGGAAACCTTAGAGAACCATGGTCTCA